>PVKM010044951.1:0-12086 GCA_004027735.1 Carollia perspicillata | reverse complement strand
TCTTCTCTTTAAGAAATTTTGTAAGAGTTTAGTTGAGCCAAACTGATCTTGCATGGAAGCAAGATCTCAAAAGCTCCCAACATCCTCTATCTTTCAAGGAATAGGTAAACAGGATACCACTGGGTATATTCTATATTGTTTATTGTCCAACATTTTTGCTGGTTCTGTTTTCTCAGCTATTCTACAAGTGTCTCTATCAACCAAAGTTTTTCTTTGGACCAATAAAAACTCACCTGAAAACGATATTCGTATGGGAACTGATGTTTTTGCCTCCATACATGGTGATGATCCAGGAGGGCCTTGGTTTCACACCCCACTGTTTAAAGCAATCATCTGAAAATTCCTTCAGGTCCCATGAGTGAGGTTCAAACATGTCATCAATCCCATTTGTACAAAAGGGTACGACCATTTCTGTGCAGGCCTGAGAATGCAAACCAGAAGAATCTAGTGAAAAATAAAGGCACAAAGAAGTTGAATAAATTGCCCAAGGTCATATGGCTAGTACGCAGCAAAGCCAGGGTTTGACCCGAGCCAGTCAGGCTTCAGAGCTCCTGCTTGTTGGCTCTGCCCCACCACCTCCCATTCCTCCTGGGGAGGCTTGGTTGAGAAGTCACAGAAGTTAGAACTATATATTCCTTCCCTGCTTCCCTGCAAACTGCTTTCTTTCACATCTATTATCATATGGAATCCTCAAAACAACTCTGGAAGGCAAGTATTCTTATACTTTTCATTGTACAGATAAATAAAGGCTCAGAGAGAATCAAATTAGACTCCCCTTCTTATATGTGTCCATAAAATGTTTCCTTTATAAAACTTACAAGGCCAGTTATAATATTAGTGATGCTTCTTTCTCACAAGGTACATTTGATGGTAAAAGCATGTCTTATCTATCTTTGTATCTTTGGAGCCCAGAAATGAAGCCCGGAAAAGATATATATCACAGGTAAGTACTCAGAATGCAAGTCATTTATTGAAGAAGATACAAGATACAAGAAACACTGTACATAAAACAATGACACCTTAGTCCCCTTCAAACTAGGCACCTTGGGACTTCACACAATTCTCTCACTCGCCATCAGTTATTCCATCAGATTTTCCTGATTCTCATCAATGATCTGAAATCTCTGCCCTTTCAAAGGTGATTTCAGTTTTGGGAAAAGCCAGAAGTGGCAGGTTGCCAAATCTGGGCTATAGGGTGGCTGAGTCATCTGGGTCAAGTGGTGTTTCGCAAAAAAACTCTGCATGAAATGTGCTGCATGAGTGGGCACATTGTCATGATGGAGCTGCCAATCACCAGTTGCCCATAGCTGTGGCCTTCTGAATCATCAAATAGTTTCTACAGAGGAATGTTCAAGCTTAATGCAAAATTTAATGCAGATTCATTGCTCTATTTGCTTGGTCATTTTGAATGCTACAGCCACACAGTACACATGTTCACTCAATGGCATCTACTGACCTCACTGACTAGCACAGTGAAGTCATCATTGTTCACACATGCACATTCCAGTCCACTCTCCTTGGCTGCCATTGATGTTTGCACACTGTTCTTGTTAATTAACAATGGCTTCAGTTTTTCCCGACAGATTATATATATGATTTTGAAGCCTCAACACATACACATGTGTTTCATAAATCAAATATAGCAAAATATTATTTATAAAATGTAAGTGGTAAGTTTATGGGTATTCACTATCCACTTATTTCAACCTTGCTATGTTTAAAAGTTTTGAGAATAAAGTGGTGGGGGGAATCACAGGCAATGGAATCATAACTGAACAGCAACAACAATAGCTACTGAATACTGAGCCCTGGGTTTACAACCATTACATCACTTAATTTTCAAGCAATCCTATCAGATGTGTTATAGTCCAATATTTTACATGAAGAAATTGATTCTTAGGTTAAATCACTTTATTCAAGGCCATCCAGCTAATAAATAGTAGGACCTAGATTCCACATCAGTCTCTCTGATTACAAAATACACATCTGATCCATTATGCTACACAGCTTGGGCTGTAGCCCCTTAAAAAACTGCAGACAGCCCCAATGGCAAGGAAAACACATTAAATTTCCATCTTCTGTTAACACCTTCACATGAACCCAGTAGTTTGGTCTTTTCTCATTTCATATGGAAAAGATATATATAACAGGCAAGTTCTGACAAAATTTTTTAAAAAGAGAGAGACAGGTGGATCCAGCAATGAAAAAGCCTGGAGAAAAAGAACTCAGTTACCCCACTTTAGAGAGAGAGTCTGGGCAGCAGGAGCAACCAGGCCTGAGCCAGAGACGTGCCCCCACCGGGGAAGGAGGGCAGCGAGCGGGGAGGGAAGGGGCTGCCAGCAAACACAACCCCTCAGCACAGGGCTGCCCAGGACCAGCTTCCAGAAACACTTCCCTGGGAAAAAGGGGAAACTTGAAGACAGAGAAAAAGAATCATAGAAAAAGGTGAATGCCACCCCCCACATGTACTCAGCACAACAATATTTCTATATAATGTTAAATGACACTTAGTGTATGTTTCATAGTCAATGTTAGGAAAATTATTAGCAAATGCAAACAGTTTTCTTGACTGTAGGATTTCTCAGAGCCTTTAACATTCTGAACTCAATGTGACTGTCCAAAGTGGAGAAGGCATATGCATTATTCCCAATAATTGTTTAGAGATACTGAGTGTGAGAAAAGTCGGGAATTAAGATGTCCAAAGAACTGGATATTCCGTACCTTATAAAACTAACTCTGAGACCACACACTAGGGTTTAAAGGGCACACAGAGAAACAGAATTGTGCTCAGTGGAGAGCTTCACAAACCTATGAGACTGAAATAATAAGGAAATGTAGGTCAAAAAATACCTACCAGAAAATGTTCCTAAGAAATATGCCAATCAGAAATACTCAAGAACACACAGAAATCAAGAATCAAACACAGAATTTTTAAACTACTTATTTCCAACAGATGATCAGCATTGTTTCCTGTATGCGGACACCAGCAGTGGACTCAGCTCTTTCAAAACACAGCACAAAACTACAGAGTAGACACATGGGTGCAGAGAAGAGCATTATGTTCAAGCGCAGCGTGGGAGATGAGGCAGGGAGACAATGCAGGCTGGGCAGGGGAACAGAGGGTGCTGACTTGCAGCAGCAAGTGGCCTCGAACTCTGGAAAAGAACAGTGACAAGTGAGTGTGACTCACATGTTGGCATCAGATCCCCTCTCAGCACTAGAACACTGGGCCTCTGTCAGGCAAAGAAAAGAGGAGACCCCATGAATAGCATCTGAAAATAGCAGTTACTGTCGCCCCTTGAAAGACACAAGCATGGCTGGGGACCAGCACCAGTTGACAATGCTTGATGAACAGTTGAAAAAAAAACCCTACAATTGGTTATTGGTATCATTCTTGACCTTTCATTATTACAAATAAGCCCAAAATATGTATACTTGGAGCTAAATATTTGCAGACATCTTCGTTTCTTGAGATAAATTCTTAGAGGAAGTACCAGTTCAAAGGAAATAGCATTTTTAAAGGTTTTGCAACATTCTTATCAAACTGTCCTACAGAAAGGAAGTATCCATTTGTAATTTTATCGATATACTAGGTACAAAGCTAGAAAAATACCACTTAATTTTTTTTGCAAAATATTTGAAAAGTTACCAAAGGTATTTTATTATTTCAAGTGACTCTAAAGTTCCTTCCTAACTCATAGACTATAAATCCAAGCATAATCTTCTGGCATAAAAAACACAATCTCTACATATCACTATGCATTTTCTTAACAATTTTGGTAGCAAAGAGTGAAGTTTTCCCAAAAATACTGAAGTTATAATGGTAAAACCTTGGCACTATCCCATATTTATTTAAAGACTGTAGTAATTCAAAAGGAGATATTCATATACTTTCATTAAAAATCTGTAGAATGCACAAAATGCTTATTTTGTAAATGTTAAGTTGACCCCTATGAAATTGCCATGTTTATAAGTCAAACAGTCAAATATTGGCTTATTTGGTTTAAGGTCACATAATACTTCAACTTAAGCCTGATAATTTGCAGACCTTACCCACTTGATGAGGCCAAGCACTCAGTCTGTCGATTGTTTACTTGGGGGCCACGATCTAATCAGACAACAAGAAGAGAGTCCCTGCCAACCACTTCCACCCAAAACACTCAGCACGAAGATGGCCCCTGTACTATATTTTCTATTTATTGTGTGGGCACTGGCAAACAGCATCTTCTAAACAATTTCTGCATGAGGCATTGCTTAAGGCCATAAATTCCCTTATTTGGGATCAGCTGTGACTGAGGTGCTAGTGCAACTGTTAAGTGTCCCTTGGGGTCAGGTACTTTCCCTACAGTGGCTCAGGGAGAAACATAATGACAGTCCCCATTTCACGGAGGAATAAACAGTTTAGAGAGGTTTGGCTATAAACACATCACTTAAAAACCGTGACTATAGGTTCTGAACCCAGATTTAGGCCACAGAGTCCTGGTATAACAATCTGTCTCCCTCATATTACATAATAGCAATAATAGCTATTATTATTATATGACCTAAATTTAGTGCCTTATCATATGTCATCCTATTAAACCTTCATTAATGACACTAACAAGCATTACAATTACTATCATTGCCATTTTGTGATGAGGAAATTAAAACACACCACGGCTGAGAAACTTCAAAGCCACACAACCAGGAAGGGGCAGAGCTGGGATTCAAAGGGACTCCCTCTGAAGCTTCCATTTGTAGCCACTAAGCTACCCGAACTCCACTTTGCATTTTTAGTGTATGAGACAAATAACAACACAAACGTTACCTAGGTATACCTGTAATCTCATGCTTATTTATTTATTTATTTATTTATTTATTTATTTGTGTCGATTACAGGTGACATGCAATATCATATTATACTAGTTTCAAGCGTACAGCACAGTGGTTAGATACTTATATAATTTATAAAGTGATTCCTCCAATAAGTCTGGTACTCACCGGGCACCCTCTGTAGCTACTACAATATTACTGATTATATTCTCTATGCTGTACTTCACATCCCATGGGTATTTTCACACAAATTCCTTTTATTTTTAGATTGTCTTTATATTTTTCCAAGACTATTTTTAAAGTAAAAACTTGGAAGGGATTCTGTGGCACTATAAAATCATAAAACTTTTTTATTATGCTATAGTAAGGAGAAAACTGTAAAACAGTAATAAAAGGCTTAAGAATCACATGAAATAGACTTAATTCACTTTCTACTTCCTGGAACAAAGGTGAATAATCAGGAAAAAAACAATAAAGAGCATTAGAAGTCCATTTTAATAAGTGTGGTTTTGAAGAGTGTAGAAATCATGGAAATAACAGAATGTTCTAACCTTAGCACAAAACTAACCAGCTCTGCACCCAAATATTTAAGTTCTACCCCTCAAACCCATGAACACCACCAGAGAAAGTAAAAGTAATGATTTCCTGAAAAGCTTTGTGTCCCCCCATAAGGATAATCATTTGCATAAAAGAAAGAAAAAGGGGGGGCAACAAAAAATGTTTAAAAGATAAAGGAAAGAAGATAGTTTAAATAAAAAGACCAATCTCTCAGAGAGTATGGTCCATCCACATTAGAGAAAGGATTAAGCTGATACATTCAGCTTTTCTAACAGATTTTCATTCTCTGAGGCTTCAATACCCCTCTCACACTCACTCAGATAATCACATTAGTTTTGTCATTAAAAACTCCCTTTTCATAGAATGCACCTAAACCGCTTAAAACCACCCAGAGAGGTCGCATACATTACCAAACCCAGACAAACAGAAGAGATTTTCCACTTTATATCTTATTATTTCACAACATCTATTTGCATGCTCAGAAGGATAAGCTAAAAGATTGGGTGAGTTACCAGCTAAAGAAAAATGATTCCAAAATAAATAAACTCTGCAATATCCTTTAGAAGTCCTCTTTAAGCTGAGAAGAGACCTAGTAGTTTTATGCTAACAGAGCAGTCCGCTGACAGAGGCATTTCCTCTTTCCCTTTTCTGTTCTTCCGTGTGTTCTATCAGCCAAGTCCATGATTACTTCTGCATGAATGTTGCAGCTGCTGTTAACAGTAAACAAAGCAAATGGAGTCTCAGTGTGCAAAGCCCAATGACAAATTAGAAAGAATGATACTTGAGTTGACACAGAAAATGGCATTCAGTCACTGCCTATGGATCCTCCAGAACATTACAAGGTCCAGACAGAACTGGAAATCACCTGCTTTTTACCATAACCCAACTGTTGTTTATTATCTCACCATCCTAAGTCAGAGTGGAATATAAAACTCAAACTCATAGACACAGACAACAGTATGGCAGTTACCAGAGGGAAGGGTGGGAGGTTAGTCCAGGGTAAAGGGGGCCAGGTATACGGTGATGGAAGATGATTTGACTTGAGGTGGTGGGCACACAAAATATACAGATCATGTACCATAGAAATGTACACTTGAAACCTATATAATTATATTAATCAATGTTACCCCAGTATATTTAATTAAAAATAAAATAATATAAAAGGGAAGCTTTAAAAGAAACAAAAGGAAAGGACAGCTGTTTGTCAGCCCTTTAAAAAAGGAGGAAGTGTATCAGAGGGAGGAGGAGTCCTGGGTAAATGGAACTATCCAAGTGAAAGAGAGGTCCCCGACTGGGTAGTGTTCCAGGGATTAGTGGGCTGGGAGAACAGAGAGGGGTCAAGAAAGGAGAGACAGAATGAACAGTGAAAGAAAGTGATCTGAAGCTACAAGTCTGGAAGTGAGACGTGCAGTGGAAAATACTGAAATCATTTAGGATGAAACTGAAAACTAATGTAGTCAAAGTTTCTCAAGTAAGAGGCAAAGAGAGGTTATTTTTGGTGGGGTACCAACAAGAAACAGAATCAAAATATATCATGAGCAATCAACAATTCCCTAAAATGTGAAAAGGAAGGATAAAGTCGGTAAGAAATAATTGAAGAAAATGACAAGAACACATCCTGGATTAAAAAGGTAAAAATTGACTTTGGGACTGACACAAAGTTATCTTGCCTTAAAAATGAACTTTTATAATGCATGTATACAAAAGGTAAAAGATAGATTATGCTAAAGCAAAAACACATGACAAAATATTTGAGATATACGCCATTCATTTTGAGTGACTATATAAGAGAGACAAAAATAGAATATTTATTTACATTTAAGACTCAACAGAAAAATATATTAAAAGGCACATTAAAGAAATGGGGAGAAAACCAATGTTAGACTGTTCACTTCCAAATCATAAACCAATTAACACTAAAAAGCTATATTCTTCTAGCCTTTTTTCTAAATCAGAGTTGGCAAACTATAGCCTCTGGGCCAATCCAGCCCACTGCTCATTTTATAAATATTTAGTATTATTGGAATACAATCATCCTCATTCATTTATATATTGTTTACGGCTGCTTTCTACTACTTCTTTATGATACCTAAAGACTTTAATATCTGTGACACAAACCATATGGCCATAAAGCCTAAAATATTTATTATTTAGTCCTTTATAGACAAAGTTTGCCAAACCCTGTTCTAAAAAAAACAAGAGAATTCCCCATGTTTTTGACATCTCACAATTCATTTGTTCTCAGGTGGGCAAAGATGCAGATGTAATTCTTACTATGTATACAGAGGGCAGAATCAAATCTGATAGCTGTCACGCCGTGGCCAGCAATCCACCGAAACCTTTAGACAAGTCTTGTCCTACCCCAGTGCAATGTGGTAGATGGTAGGCTCAGAAGAACGGTGGGCCTCAGTTCAATTTTACATCCTCACCTCTTGGTTGATCTTAAATTTCCACTCCATAAAATTTCCTTCCCACAGTACTTTGGTGGAGATTAAATGAGATAGTGTCTATGAAAGTGCTTTGTAGACCTCCAGTCAAGATAGGCAGACATGGCTTACCACTTCCACAACCACATCAAAATTACAACTAAAATGTAGAAACACCACCACTCAGAACCATCAGAAATCTAGTTGAATGGAGGTCTGACAATTACAGAATTAAAGAAACCACGTTCATTCAGAGTGGCAGGAGGGGCACAGTGCAGCACAGGCTGGTCCCACACCCACATGTGGTGGATGAAAACTGGGGAGGGACATCTCGGGAGTGAGGCGTGCCAGACCTATACCAGCCACCCAGCCCAGGATTCCAGTGCCAGGAAGATAAGTCCCCACAACTTTTGATTGCAAAAACCAGAGGGGACTGAGTTGGTGGAAGAAAATGCTAGAGCCTCAAGCTGTTCCAGTGAGAGAACCCACACATAGACTCACCTACTCAGAGTCACTCCGTCTGAGCTCCAGCACTGGGGTAGCAGCTTGAAAGGCACCAGTGGCATACAGGGAGAAACTGAGGTGTCTGGCACCAAGGCAAGCAGCGGCCTTTGTCCCTTTGCTAAACTCTCCCCTCACAGAGCTGATAAGCTGGTGCCACATCTAAGACTCCATCAACCCAGATAACACTGTTTGACTTGCCCTGGAGAGCCCTAGAGACTCTGGCTCATCCATCTTATGGGGCCCACCCTAGATGCTTTTCCATATGAAAGGCTGGTCTTGGCTCATGCTTCACAACTTCCTAAATCCTATCAAACAAACAACAGCTGGCCTCAGCACCAGGCCCAGCACCAATGGATCAGATTAGATCCACAACATGGCTTCACCTGGGAATCTCCAAACCCAGCACAAGTAGCAGCCACCTCAGGTTGCTTTATAGCTCAGGCAGGGTACCCCAGGAAAAACACAGGAGGGGGCTGAACTTGCCATGCACCACCCAGGAAACCCCAGGTTCACCATACCCAGTGAACAGCTACAGACAACATCGGAGCACCACCACGCCACCCTTACACAGCTGATCCTCCATGGAGGGCAGAGGTTGGTGGTCAGTGGTCACAGCCAGTCCTTGCAGCTGACTAGCCTGGATAAATCTGTCCCATTGATCTGCCAATAGCAACCAAGGCTCAACTATAAGAGGAGGGTGTATGCAGACCACACAAAGAGTGCACCTCAAGTACACAGCTTGGGTGATAGAGGAGGCTGTGCCACTGGACCCTCAGGACACCTACTATATTAGGTCACACAACCAAGACATGCAGTCGAAGTAGCTCTACCTAATACACAGAAATAAACACAGGGAGGCTATCAAAATGAGGAGACAAAGAAACATGGCCCAAATGAAAGAACAGACCAAAACTCCAGAAAAAGAGCTAAACAAAATGGATATAAGTAACCTATCAGATGCAGACTTCAAACCACTGATTAAAAGTATGCTCAAGGAACTTAATGAGGACCTAAGCAGCATAAAAAAGATGCAGTCAGAAATGAAGTCTACACTAATTGAAATAAATAAAGAACAATTTACAGAGAAAAAACAGTAGAGTGGATGAAGCTGAGAATCAAATCAATGATTTGGAACATAACAAAGCGAAAAACAACCATACAGAACAACAAGGAAAAAAAAATACAAAAAATGAGGGCAATATAAACAGCCTCTGGGACAACTTCAAGGGGTCCAACATTCACTTCATAGGGGTGCCAGAAGAGAAAGAGCAAGAAATTGGAAATCTATCTGAAAAAATAGTGAAAGGAAACTTCCTTAATTTGGTGAAGGAAATGAATATGCAAGTCTAGGAAGCACAGAGAGTCCCAAATAAGATGGGTGCAAACAGGCCCACTCCAAGACACATCATAATTAAAAGGCCGAAGATTAAAGATAAGAGAGAATCTTAAAAGTAGCAATAGAAGAGAAGTTAGGTACCATATGGTTGCCAGGTAGGAGGGAGTGGGTGACAATGGGTGAGAAGTGAAGGGACTAAGAAGTACAAATAAGTGGCTACAGAATAGCCCTGGGGATGTAAAGTACCGTATAGGAAATGTAATAGCCAAAGAACTTATGTGCATGACCAACCCATGGACACGAGCGATGGTCGGGGGATTACCTGAGGGAATAGGTAATTTGGGGTGGAAGAGGGCAAAGGGGTAAAAACGAGGACAACTGTAATAGCAGAATCAATGAAAAAAGAAAGTGCTTTGTAAATAATAAAATAATATGAAAGGATAATACATTATTAGCACATAGACATGTATGGAGACAAATTGGTTCAGATTTGGTTTTTCTCATTATTTTGATTCAGGTTTTCTTACCATGGAGAGATCTGCTCTTTTAAATAATTTTGTATTATGAAAATTCAATTTACTTCAAGACACATTGACCTCAGGCCTGCTATGTTGAAGACACTGGTCACTACACTTTTTAGATGAAGAAAAATATCTCTAATAGCAAACAATTTTGTTCCATTTGGAATAAAAAATTTTAAGCAAGATGTGCAGTCAATAGTTCAAAGGGACAGTTATAGTAAAAGTGCTTTCGATCTGGTTCTTGTGTTCCCAATTCTATTTACATTTCCAGCCTTCGTTCCAGCTGTAGAGTCAGTTATATTCTCTAAACTCAATAACTATCAAGTTGGCCAGCCTTTGTTTTTAAAACTAAGAGGAATATTCTTTACAATGGAATCTTTTAAGAAGAGCACATATAATAGCAGATTTTGGTATAAAATAAACTTAACATTTATGGTGTAATGTGTCTTTACACTTTCTAGAGTATATTCACACCCAATACTTTATCTGATCCTAATGCACCCTAAAGGAGAATGCACGTATCAGTACCCCATTCTGCAGAGGAAGACATGAAGGCCCAGGAGGAAGAGAGCCTTGCCCAGATCACACCACAGGTGAGTGGTAAGAGGATCCAGAGTCAGTGCTCTTTCCACTCCACGCTGCTGTAGGTGGATGACCCTTTATGACAGATGTACAATACAGTAGCAGTTGCCCGAATCACAGTGCTACGATAGCAGCTGCCACTCATTAAGCACTGACTGTGTATTACCTAGATCTATGTATCTCACATACATCACAAAGATTAAATAAACTGAATATGCAAAGGGCATAGCACAGGACTTGTCACATAGTAATTAGTCCATTTACAGCAACTATTGGTCTTATTTCTAAGTGATATAACTCTATAATCTATGCATTTTACCTCCATTATTCAAAAATTATGATAAAATAATTAATAGCTGTTAATGAGACAGAAACCAGAAATCTCAGTATAATAAAATGGAACATGTTTTACCCAAAATAAATCTCTATGTTTGCCCTGACAACCATGTAGAAGTCCTCGAGACCAACATAAATGCATTTACCCAACCACCATGTGCGGATATTTCATCCTGAACCAGGCTGCAAGCATGCCTCCATAAGAGCCCCCTACGGCAACGACAGGCTGCTCTTCAGCTCCTGGGATTGTCCTTTTCAAGTGGTTGATTAACTCTCCAAAATCAGCCATAGCTTCTTCTGAAGTCAGAAAATTCAAGTGCCTGGAATCCTAAAGAAAAATAACAAAGAACATGGGTATGAGTGTGCACATAATAGCAGCTTCGACATAGCATAGATCCAGGGAAAAAAGCCAGAGTCGGATAAGCTTTTCTCCAAATAGACTTTTAGCCAATTGAGTTAAAATGTCTGGTCAAAGCCATAGCAGTGCTGATTTGAAGAGATTTTATGTTTGTAGAGAGAGCATAATGTATTTTGCATTCAGATATAATTTCTATTAAATGTTTTTTACCAAATACCTTGCTGAGTTTGTAGAAACAATAGAAATAGATGTAAATATATTTAACAGCAAATGTGATGGAGTAAAATACTAAGCTGAATAGACAGCTGCTATAACTTCTATTTCAAATCTTCAAACATTTTAAATGGCTACCATGTAGGCAATGGTAAACTAAATCATATGGAAAACTGAAGTAAGAATTGTTAGTAGAAATGAAATTCACCCTTCTTTATCAGAAAAATTTTTAAGTCTGGTATCAACTTCTAAAGCAAATTAGCCTGCCTATTGTAAACTATAAAATTCAAGTTAAAAAAAAACTATGGAGCAACTATTTTCAGGCATTATAAAACAGCAACACGAGACACAGATAGCTCAGAGAAGGACTCTCATAAAGTAACTTCCATGATCATCTAGGTCTCTGCCCAGGGGCAATTTTCCACTGCAGTGTAGGGAGG
>PVKM010044950.1:0-12097 GCA_004027735.1 Carollia perspicillata | reverse complement strand
CGCCTGGGCCACACAGGAGCCTCCCACTGAACCCCCACCCTGGGCTGCCAGCTTCTCCCACACCCCAACTCCCACCCAAGGTTGTTCTCCACAAACAACCAGGGGACCTGCTTCTCCACCCAACCCACTCGAAACCCACCAGCGGCGTTCACTAGCTCTTAAAATAAATCCACCGCCCTGGCCGGGTAGCTCCATTGCTTAGAGTGTTTTTGCTGCTATGCCAAGGTTGCAGGTTCGATCCCCAGTCAGGGCACATGCACAAATGCCTAAGTTAAGTGGAACAACAAATCAATGTTTCTGTCTCTTCCTTCCTCGCTTCCTTTTCTCTCTAAAAAAAGTCAATAAATAAAAATAAAAACAAACAAATCAAAAAAACCCAGTCTGCACAACTCAGCCCTGACCTGCCAGCTCCGTCTCCTAACCCCTCCCGCCCTCGGCCTGGCCAGGCTGACCCCCCTTCTGCTCTTCAAATGTGCCACAAGCCTTTCTGTGTCAGGGTCTTCGCACTCGCGGCGAGGAAGGAGGGTGCGGAGAGCCCTGTGCAGAGGCGAGCGGAGGCACGTGGCCCCAGCTGTGCACCGTCCTACCAGGATGGCGAGCGTGGTGTGTGCAAGGGCCGAGGCTGTTTGCTCTTTGGTGTCACCTCGGGGAGCTCAGAAAAGAGCAGTCTCAGGCCTCAACCCCTCAGTGTGTGGTGTGTTCAGAGCAGCGGGGAGCCCCTGGGCTGCAGGGCTCTTGGAGCTGAAAGTCGGGCACAGGACCGGCCCCCACGCCTGTGGATCACCATGCAGCCTGAAGCGCAGGCTTTGCATAGGCAGTGTGTCGTGGGGAGAAGAGGGGGACTCAGACTGGAATCATGGCCTGCAGAGAAGGCCAGGGGCCTGTGTGAATCATGGCACCGCAGAGGCAGCCCTGCCCCAACGTCTGACGGGGATGGGGGAGGGATGGGGGGTGCGCTCCTGCCAGGAAGCACCACAGGGACCCCCTCTGAGGCACCCACGCCAGGCGAGGGGACGCCAGTTCTGTTCCCCGACCCTGTCCTCCCTCCCCGCCCCCAGACTTAAAGGACAGTCAGTTCCAGCGTGTTCCCGAGGACGAGTACTAAGTCAAATCCCAGGGAAAAGGGCTTGTGTCTTTCTGAAAACATTGCAAACGCTCGCTAAGTTTTGTTAGCGCAAAACAGGGAGCCAAGCATGGGAGAGGGCTGCAAGGCTGTGGGAGCCAGGGAGAAGACAGCCGGTCTGGACGGGCCGCGCTCACGAGAGCGATGCCCTTGCTGCAGGGTCTGAGGCCCGGGGGCACCGGCAGGAAGGGCGGGGCTACACTGCTCACACAGGCGGCTACTGAGCGTGGGCTTGGCATTGGCCTGCACTGAGCGGAAATGGGCTGTATCGCAGAGAAGGTCTGCCGTCCGTGACCGCTCCCTGAGCCGCTACAGATTCTGCTGAGGGCAAGTGGCCATGTACTTAGTGTCACAGTTGTTCCGCAGATACTGGCCACGCACAGGAGACCCTGACAGAAGCAGAGGCCCCCTCCCTCCACCGGCAGACACCCCCTGGGGAGGGGGTGGCTGAACTCAAGGCTCTCCTAGAGTGCATGCCAGTCACGCCAGGGTGTCCACCCAGGAGAAAGGAGACAAAACAACTTCTATAAAAGACAGAGGATTATGGGGTGCAGGGCCCGCCTCCACTCTGTGTCAACCCAAAGCCCTCCCTTGTCCCTCCTCCTCCTCCAGAAGGTCTTGATGCGCCCCTGGGACAGCTTCAGCCTCTCCTAGGCCACTCCCTGGGCTCCTGCCTCCCCCAGCGACCCCTGCAAACTGCCTACATACTTGTCTCTCTCTCGCTCTCTCTCTGTGGCGCAAGGGCAGCGGCCTGGCTGGGTCAGAGGGCCCCTGGATCAAACAGACCCTTGGAGAATGTCCCCTGAATAGGAGCAACCCAAAGGTACAGGGTTAGGGCTGGGCCACAAGAACCAACAGTGCTCTGCCCTGGCCCATACTCACAGAGTCCCCTCCCAGTGTCCCCTCCCAGTGAGAGCACAGATTGACACAGGCTCTCAACCTCAGCGCGAGCGGCAGTGGGCCTGGGGCATGGTGTCAGGGGAAGAGGAACCTGACCTGTGTGTTGCAGGAGGTCTATCAGCACCCCAGGGACCACCTGCCACACGGCAGTAGCACCACCTCATGCAGTGTGACAGCCCAAACGACCCCAGATGTCGCTGCCAAAAAGGCCCGAATTTCAAGGGCGGGAGGGCCGCCCTCAGGGAGGGGCAGCTCTGGGAAGCGCAGGTGGACTAACTCACCTGCCCCCGAGGGGAGCTGGGCCAGCACTGAGCCCAGCGTTCTCCACAGCCCGGCTCTTTCCAGCAAGTCTGTGATTTTGGTGTTTTTTTGAATAGCGCTGTGGCCTTGCTCGCAGGCTGGCCTCTGTTCATTGTCAAAGTTTTGACATTTTTTAGGGGGAAGTCCGATGGCCCTGAAGTCCCCGTGGCTCCCCCAGGGAAGGCCGGCGGCAGGGCCAGAGGGGCATGAAGATGTGGCCGCCGTCACGGGGCACGAGGTGTCCCTCGCCCATCCCCCAGAGCAACATCTCCCCTGGCCAGTGCCGTTGGACGCCGGCAGCCCCGTTCTGGTCTGGGGCCGGGCAGAAGGGCCGCCTGCCCTGCTCTGTTCTTCGTGTCCCGCCCACAGGACCCTCGGCCTCTGCCCGCCCAGGGCTGCACGCTGGGTCCTGCCGTGTCCTCGGCCCCTGCAAGCTCCTGCTGAGCAGGGCTTGGCGGGGGTCACGGGGCCCAGCACCTGACCCTGGGCAGGCACGACCAGGGACAGCCAAACAGAGGCAACAACAGCCCGCGCTCATGGGCTCTGTATCGGGTGAACCGCAGCGCTCCGTCAGCCCCACACCAGGCTCTCCTCACCGGAGTCCCTGGCGGAGGAGCCGTCCGGGCCTGCTGCCCACGGCCCACGCACGAAGGGTCAGCTTCCCGCCACTGCCAGGCAGGCCAGGTCAACCACACGCCAGGGTTTGAGTGGCTTTTATTGAATATCCAGAAATCCAAAGTAAACATGGCTTAAAACGATTCAGGAGACAATGGCACGCTGGCACACCCAGGGGGTGGGAAAGGGCTCGGTGGCTTTGCAGCAACAAGAGTTCCGTGTCGCATCCAATCAGGACACGCGCGCTGGATGTGGTGCTGCGGTTGTTCCTGGGGAGACTGCGCTTCTGGCGGGCGCCCCGAGGCCAGTGGGGGCGGTCACGGACACACCCACAGAGAAGGACACGGACAGGAACTGCACCCTCGGCCCTGCGGAGCCTCACCCAGCTCCCACTGAGGTCCTGTGGACCGGGGTCCCTCTCCAAAACAACTCAGCTCCTGAAAACATGCATCCCAGAACTTTCCGGAATTAAGGAAAGTTTTTTTTTGCTGCCCCAAGAAGATGTCCTGCTTCCCTGACCCAGAACTCACAGCCAGACCACTCCTGTCCCGAAGCCCATGGGGACAACGGGGTGATCAGGCTGAAGGCTCAGTCCCCACAGCAGAGCACCCCCTCCCCGACTCCGGCCCCCGCCCAGGCCCTGCAGAGGACGGTGACCCACACTGGGACGTGGGAGAAGGAAAACGAGCCTCGCACAGCCCCAAGGGGTCCTTCGGGGCGGGCAGCAGACATGCCCTCGCCTTTGTGCCAGCCGGGACACAGATAATTTGGATAAAGGGTCACACCCTCTGCTGGAACCACGGCCTCATGCAGTCAGTCAGCAGGAGGCAACCAATGGGGGATGAGGTGAGACAGGACACTTCCACGGGCCGGCTCCCACCCAGCCCAGCCCGTGGCCAGAAACACAGACATTCCTTCAGTGCGTCTGTCCCTCCCCGGCAGGTAGCAGCCGGGTCATCTGGGTCTTCAAACAATACGGAGTGACTGGGGAGGAGGGACGTGGGGGGACGCTCCTGCCATGGCAAAAGCGCTTTGCACCAGAAAGGCCTCCTTCTGAGGACGGCCCTCCCGGGAGGGGCCGCCAGACCGGCAGGCTGCTTCGGCCCCGACAGCACCATCCAAAGGGACGCAGGGTGCCCCTGCGGGGGCCTGAGGGTTGGGTTCTGGCTTTACTGGCTTTTCCCCTTTTCGTTGTTTGATCCAAGCCAACAACTCTGACTCAGCCCCCAGAGGAGCCCCTGGTGAAGCGGGGCCTCTCACCCGAGCATCGAGCCCAGTGCTGGGAGCCCTGCATTCAAATCACACGGAAAGGAGGTCAGCCAGAGAATGGGGGGTGGGGGGTATAACTGCAGGCCTGTGGGGAAGCCAGAGCCCCTTCCTGTGGGGGGGCGTCCCCGCCAAGGTCACTCCATGTTCTTGTACTTGGTGAACAGGTTGTAGAGAACCCGCAGGGTGGATTTGAGGTCCAGGTTCACCACGTCTGCAGAAGGAAACAGGGGCACCATGTGCAGGACAAGAGAGCTCACTGGGAGCCCTGCACTTGAGGGGTGCGGGGCTGGGCACCCCATCCATGGCTGAGCATGGCTGCAGTCTGGGCAGCAGCGTCCCCGGACACAGGCCTCTGCGAGAGCCCCCAGGCCACCCCTGTGGGGTGTGCCCCTGCGGAGGCCAGGACAGGTGCCCCTTTGCCCCCTCTAGGGTCTGCATCAGGACGAGAGTGACACCGATGACATCCACATGGGGTGGGGTCGACAACAGCCAAGGACATTTGCAGGGGACCAAAGGGTCCCTGGCTAACCTGTGCCTGTAGCGGAAACAGGCGTCCTGTGGGGGCAGGGTGGCAGCCACTGTCCCACCCCTCAAGTTTGGGCGCATGGCCTGGCCCACCCCAGGACACTCTGGGGATGACAGCTAGGGCCCAGGCAGTGCGGCGCCTTCTTTGGAGGGCAGGGCCCCCCGTGCTCCTGGGAGCTGGACCCTGAGTTCTCAGCTCCCATTACCCTGTGACCTCAGCAAGTGACTGGGGGAGGGGAGCTGTATTCACGGGTCACAGGATGGAACTCTTGTCCCTGGACTGGCCTTAAACACCCCAGGTGGGCATCTAGGGGGTCATGAGCCCACCCCACCCACAAGTCACGCTGTGGCTGGAGGGCACTGGGGTCCCCGGGCTAGGAGCAGCCACACTACCTGGAAACTGGTTGGAAATGGGACTTGCCAGGCCCACCCCGCAGGCCCCAAATCAGAATTTGTCCTTGAGGAAGCCCTTCTCGGCTCTAGACGCTCCCTCAGGGGAGAGAACCCCAGAACAGCTCATTGACCCAGCGGCCAGGAAGGGCAGGGAGGCAGGGCCTGGCCCCAGCCCAGCTCAGCCCCTCACTTAGCGGGAACGCGCCTCCCCCTGCTCTCAGCAACGGCCTTTGCTGGCCACCAGGGATCCAACCCGACAGCCATTAACCTGCGGGAAGCCCATGCTTTCCTTCTAGGCCAGGAGACAGTCCCCTGCCCGAGCTCTGGGCCTTGGAGAGGCCACGAGATCCTGAGGCCCATGGAACAGGCCAAAGCTTCCATGTCAAGCGGTCACTAAGGAACTAGCACTGGCAGCTCTGTCAGCGCAGCCCTCCCAATCCCCCAAACCAGGAACCCAGGGGTCCCAGGGGTGACCCGCGGTCAGCAGAGCTGGCCTGTGAGCCACCAGGTTGCAGCCCCATCAGGAGAGACAGGTCTAGCCTCCCACCACCCCGGAGACCCAGCCATACCCCTCAGCCATGCCTGACCCTCCCTGAGGGCCTCGGCTGGGGCCTCACCTTCCGGCCGTGCCTTGGGTTTCTTGAGCCCTCCGTCCAGCATCAGCTCAAAGGCGAAGGACACATTGTGGACCTGCCAAGGATGCAAGAGTGAACGCCAGGGCCAAGGCTGTCCCCAGGCTCGCCTGCTGCCTGCCACCGTCCCTCAGAAAAGTCAGGACGGGAGCAGGCGTGGGCGGACTGGGTCTCTGCAACGACCACGAGGACCCAGGGGCCCGGCGCAGGGCACGGGCGCGCAGAGGTCTGTGAGGGCAGCACACGCTCACTCACGGTCCTTCCTCCCTCCCAGGGATCTGATCGGCGGTGGCTGGGAGACGAGGGGGTGAAGGCGCAGAGCCTGCCCAGGGGCTCAGGGTCCCCGTGTGTCTGCCCTGGGCCCCGGCACATCTGCACCGTTAGAAGGGACAGTGGCCCCTTTTATAGATGAGGAAACTGAGATTTGGAAAAAGCAAGTCACTTCCCAGGGTTACCAGCCCTGTGCCCTGTCCCCAGAGGCACCAGCCCTGTGCTGTCCCCAGCAGAGAGCAGCCCTCTCTCCCCACGCCTGTCCCCTCGCCACCAGCTGACCACTGGACTTGCACTCGCCCAGCGGGCCGTGGATCGAGGCAGAGACAGGGTGGAGGACGGAGGTCCAGGACGACGGGGGTCCTTAGATATCAGCCTGACTTGGGAACCAACATCTTCTCGGCACCTCCCCAGGGTCCCCATGGCCCAATGGTGGCTCTCTGCACCCCCACAACAGGCAGATAATGGATGGGGTGTCATCAGTGTCTGGCCCCCAGCAGGCCAGGCCCGAGACCTCGGAGGAGAGGCGGCTCCTTGAAACTGCTCAGCAGTGAGCGTGAGTGGGTCACAAAACCTCCCCACCCAGCCCCACAGGGGCAGCAGTTCAGGGGACACTCCCTTCCATGTCCCCACGCAGCCCCTCAGCCCCACAGTGCTTGGCTTGGAAGCAAGAGTTTCTTCCTGCTTTCTCCTTAGTCTGAGGAACTGCCAGGCAGGACACGGCCAGCACCCTCCACCTGTCCATCGGGGCCCTGCCTTTGCCCCCGAGCCCGGACACAGCACACCGAGCATGGCCGTAGGATCGCCCTCCCTGACTGTGACTGCAGAGTGACACGGCTCCCAGGCCTCAGGGACCAGGCCTGTGCACCAAGCCCCCCAGCCCCACGCCACGGCTGGGAGCCTGCCACGTGGCAGGACACCCGGCAGTCCTTTCTCCCTGCAATGTGAGAGGTTTTGGGGACCCTGGCCAGGTGAGAGAAGACCAGAGGGTTCCGGAATGGAGTCTTCCCCTGCTGCCCGTGTGACCGACCCTGGGCTGCCTCAGCCCTCCCGACATTCCGTTTCCCCGTCGGGGATAGAGGGGAGCAGATGGGGGCACAGAGGGAAAGGACCGTGAAACTGTGGAGCCCTTTCTGGTACTGGCTTCTAGAGATAACCTCCATGAGCACTGCAGAGAGCGAGGGGCGCTGTGGAATCTTCCGGAAAGACGAGGGACGGGCACAAAGTGCTTAGCAAAATGGCCAGCGCAGAGTAAGACCCATCCATGGCTCTCGAACGAAGAGCCGCGGGGGGACCCGAGCCGCAGGGACAGTTCAAAGGGCGCAGTCGGAGTGTCTGCAGGAACCGAAGGGACCTGTCTCATTTCTTAGATCCACTCAGAACACAGCCAACCATGCATCTCCCACCTGAACCACCGTCTCCGGCCGCCTCGCCGGCTCTGAGCGCCAGAGCAAAGGGGCCCAGGAGACACTCGGTGAGCGGCCCCTCTGCACCCTGCCACCACCGTCCACCACACCTGCACTTGGTGCCTGGCAGCTCGGGTGTTGGGACCAGCCTGAAGCAGGCTCAGGGCTACGCAGCCGGGAAATGTCACCCGTGAGCTGGTCGGGGGACCAGGAGGCATAATGGCCTCACAGTTCAGGAAGAACCTGCAGGGGCTCCGTGACACCTTCGCTCCCTGTGAGGGGACAGGGGGGATGCGAGGGGACACTCACAGGCTGATAAGGGCCCCCCAGAACCGGCCTCCTCCCAGGACAGTTCCCACTGCCCCAGGGCCACCACCAGGTTCCACTTCCCAAGGGTGGGCAGGCTCACCCTGCGGGGGACACCACCCCTAGAACAGCCTTCTCCTCCTGGCTCCCGTTCAGGGGCACAGGCGAGCCTAACGGACATGAGCAGGCCTCACTCCTCCCAGGCCAGGGCGGCAGCCAGAGAGGACTCTCCCCCGTTTCGAAGGGAGGAAGGCCGGGCAGGGAGCCTCACCCAGATGCCTGGCTAGCGCCACCACTCTCCCCAGCTCTCTGACTGACTCGGACCAAGGAAAGCTCTCTCCGAAACAGTGTTTCTGCTGCCGCCGCCTCAGGCCTGGATACTCATGAGCCTCATCACCAAACTGGGACCTCCCCAGACATCGCACCACACGGCATCTCCTGCCGGGGCTCTGCCATCCGGCTGGGCCCCGCTCTCTCGCTCTCTCGCTCCCGGCTCGCCGCGGGCTCTGACATGCTGGGACCTGTGTGATCGCTCTGACCCCGTCTCGGCGGCAGCAGGGTTCCGACCTGCAGCCACAGGCAAACAGCCTGCCAGGTGCCAGAGGAGCGGGATGAACACTGGCCCTGCTCCCGAAGCTTCCTCTGGCCGCCTGCCTCTCCGACTCACGGGTCTAGCACTTTGGGGAAAGAAAATGACAGACGCCCGTGTGTCCAAAGCAATATGGTCAGTCCACACTCCAGGTTTCCAAAGGCAACTAAATCCTGGCGGACGGCTGAACTTCAGGGGGCCCTGGGCAGGGGCCAAGCGGCACAGCGACACAGGGCAGGGGCACCAGAGGACCAGCCGCCCAAATGTAAAGGGTAGGCCCTTTGATCCAAACAACTCTAACTGCAGAGTTTTCCTACAAACAACCCACAGGAATGAAATATATATATTGAAGAAGATGCCCACTGTGTGAATACAGAAAAACAGGGACACACTGACTGCGCGACAGGGGGAAACCACAGACAGCGGCGTCTCGGCCA
Organism: Carollia perspicillata; assembly: GCA_004027735.1. Taxonomy (NCBI): domain Eukaryota; kingdom Metazoa; phylum Chordata; class Mammalia; order Chiroptera; family Phyllostomidae; genus Carollia; species Carollia perspicillata. Next base: position 3,332 of record PVKM010044950.1, on the reverse strand, counting down.
CTCCACGGGGCCCCGCACTGCCCCGTGGAGAAGGCACCTGGGACACGTGTGATGCAGCGGGGACCCCAGACGTGACAGGGGTGTGGCAAGAGCAGGGGACGGATGTGCAACCGCGCTGACACTTGACCACAATTACTAAGGACGATCTCATCCTGCGGGAGAAGCCCGGGAGAGGACGCGGCACCGGCACTGCCGGCGGGCTTCCGTCCGGTGCTGGGGCCTGTCGGGCCGCGGCACCACTTGCGGCACAGCTTTCTGTGGAGAACACAGCACAGCCCAGAGAGAGTCCTCGGCCCGACGCCAGGCACTTCCCGGACGCGGGCGCGCACGTACCTTCTGGTCGAAGCCGTCTGGGGTCAGGTAGAAGTTGTGCAGGGGGACGAAGTAGTCCTCCAGCAGGCCCATCAGCAGAACCAGGTACACACCATCTGCAAACTACAGAGAAACACTCAGCGATGCTCCCGGGTCCCGCACGGCGTCGGCGAGCGTTATGCACCCACTCGAAAGGAGTAAAATGCTTTAAAGCAAAATGGTCCGTCTCTGGTTCAGGGGGAGAACCTGCAATCATTGGTGGTGGCGGGGGGACCCAGGGCAGGCACTGTGATGGGGGCTGGGCATGACCCTGCGTGTGTTCAGGGGTAGGGAGGAGCCAAGTGGACAGGACGGTGGCTTCGGAGCCAGACTGCTGGCCACAGGCCTGTCCCCCACCACTGACTTGGGGACGATGCAGGCTCCCTCTCTCAGAGGTGGTCGGCGGGGAGCCGCTGACTCACGGCCGCTGCATGGGCTCAGTGGCGGCCTGTGCTGTGCTTTGGGGTTTGCAGCCCTTTCTGCTCACCCGTCAGCTGCCTGAGCACCTTCTCCCAGCTGTGCTCAGGGCACACACAGGACTGTCCCATCCCGGAGTCTTTGCGTGTCCCCAGCAACTAGTATCCGCCCCAGCTGGGCCCTGAACCCCCAGGCAGCGCTGTAGGGGGAAGCTGCAGCCTCACCTGTGCACCCAGCCCCCCACGTGCACCTGGCCCAGAACCACCTGCCACCCCAAGACGGGGCCCGGGGAATCCAGACAGAGCCCCGTGTGCCAAGTCATGGGCAATTGCTCCCTTCACAGAAAAAACACTCCAGACGGATGAGGGCAGAGCGGCTTTGCGGGGGCTGCGGGGCAGGTGGACCCACAGCCAGTCAGCAACACAGACGTCCGATGTCAGGAAGCCCTGGCCTTGGAGGGAGGCGGGGTCAGGATCAGCAGAGTGGGGGCTTCCAGGGACCAGCGCTCCAGGCCCCGGTGGACAGTGGTTTGACTGGTAAAAGGCGCACAGCCTGTGCGTCACGGGTCTCGTGCTTCCACCCCAGGCAGACATCGCCCATTTATCTCCTTAAGGAGGTCAGAGGGCTTTTAAAAGAACGCTCCTACACCTCCATGAGGCTGTTTTCTGCTCCCCTCCGGGGGGCGCCCCAGAGTTTCCCCAGCGACACTGTGCAGCATGCCCGAGACACCGTCATTTCCTGGGAAGCAGAGGTGGCTCAGGAATGAAGACACCACCCACTTCCCCTGCCTGGAGGTGCGGCTGGGCCTGCAGGGCTAGACGGGCAGGGAGTCTTTGCTTATTTCCCTGGCATCTTCCAAGCTACCCCTGGCCCACCTCGTCCCAGGCAGGCAGGAGAGATGGGGACGGAAGAAAGGAAGACACAGGAATGGAAAGGGGCACCCAGGAGGGGGAGGCCAGGTGGAGCGTGCCAGTTTGTCAGCAATGAGTGGGACCCTCCATTTTCACAGAGCAGGGGTCCTGGGTGGGTGGGGCGGTGCACCCCAGCTCAGAAACCTGCTCCCGGGAAGGCCCCAAGACACCTTCTCCATCACCAATGCCAACCTTTAAATGCATCAGTCTCCATTAATCCTCACCTTACCTACTGTCTGCATTTAAACACATGGAGAGCAGCTCAGAGAGGCGGAGAGCCAGGGGGCTGCCCCGAGCACACCGGTGGTTTTCAAAAGAAGGGCAAACACACTCACGCGTGCACACCCCGCCCCGGGCAGAATCTGAGCCCAGGTCCCTCTGAGCTCCCCGCATCCAGACTGAACGACGAACAGCCTGGGCTGGCCGGAAGGCCCATTCGTGTTTTTCCTGGAAGATGGCTCTAGTAGCACTGCGTTGTCCTTAACTTCACTCGAAACGGCTTTGTCAGGTTGCACGGGGACAGCTGTCCAGTCAGCGCACATTTAAAAAACAACCTGTCAAAACTGGGGAATTTTTGTGTAGCCATTTTGATATCGAAGATGAAAGAAAATAAGCAACATTTTGGCATACCATGCTTTATTATTTTAAGAAAAGTAAAAATGCAACTGAAACACAAAGAAGTTTTGTGCAGCATATGGAGAAGATGCTGTGACAGATCAAACCTGTCCAAAGTGATCTGCAGCCCTGGCTGGTGTGGCTCAGTGGATTGAGCACTGGCCTGCAAGCCAAAGGGTCGCTGGTTCGATTCCCAGTCAGGGCACATGCCTGGGTTGTGGGCTGGGTCCCCAGTAGGGGGAGCCTTAGAGGCAACCACACATGGATGTTTCTCTCCTTCTCTTTCTCCCTCCCTCCCCCTCTCTCTAAAAATAAATCAATTAAATCTTTTTTTTTTAAAGTGGTTTGCAAAGTTTTGTGCTAGAGATTCCTTGCTGGACATTGCTCCACAGTTGGTGAGACCAGTTGAAGTTGACAGCGATCAAACTGAGACATTGACTGAGAGCGATCAACGTTCTACCACGTGGGAATCCTACCACGCCCCGAAAATATCCAGATCAAGAACGTTATTGGTGAAAATGAAAAATGTGTCTTCTGTTTTATGGAAACCACAGACTTTTTGGCCAGCCCCATATTCATTAAAAATGCTCCATTCCACGGTGACAAAAGAAAAGAGTTCTCTGCATTTCCGTGGCCGCTGGTCTTTTCTGGCAGACCAGTGGTTAAAAATTCTTTTAAGATACTACGTTATACCGTGCGGTGATAGAGGAGGGACAGAGGCACCCATTGAGTAAATCAAGAGCAATGCAGATTTCGCTTCCAGGCCTCCGTCCGTCAGTGCTGGTGCGCGGGCCGACCCGGCACAAGACCGTTGGTAGCTGCCTGGAGGACCTGGCTCTCCACTCTGGATGAGCGCTCTGGCCGTCCAGCCCCCAGGCCCGCAGCGCCACTCCGCCCGCTCTGCAGTCCCCCTTCCAGGAGTGAACCCCGAGGGGACAGAGGAGGGCTGAACAGCACTGGGAAAACGCTCCCTGCGCTGCTGGTCACAAGAGCAGGAAACGCCCCGTCTCCAGACGAGCGGACAGCAGTTGTTAAACG
>PVKM010044949.1:0-12101 GCA_004027735.1 Carollia perspicillata | reverse complement strand
CATGCCTTTAAATTTAGAAAAAAAGGTTATTTCATGTGTTGAACTTTAAGTTATATTTATTAATATTTGTACTAGAAGTAGTTTTGGTTGATTTATTGCTTCCTATGTGAGTTTAAAATTTTGTAAAGCTGCTTTGAAATTAAATACATTAACTGAGAAGAGTTATTACATTACCTTTTTCATCAGCCTGAATTGGCTTATTTATTTTATTTATCTATTATCTATGCTATTACAGTTGTGCCTGTTCTTTCTTCTTTTTCCCTTCTCTACCCAGCCCTACCCTTTCCCATCCCTCAGTCAATCTCCATATTGTTGTCTAGGTCCATAGGTCCTGCATAAATATTCTTTGGTTAAGCCCTTCACCATCTTTCATCCAGTCCCCTCTCCTCTCTGGCAGCTGACAGTCTGTTCCATCCATTTGTGCTTTTGTTTCTGTTTTGTTCATTTGTTTATTATGTTCATTAGATTCCACATATAAGTGAGATCATACGGTATTTGTTTTTTACTGACTAGCTTGTTTCACTTATCATAATAATCTTCAGTTCCATCTGTGTTGTCCCAAAATGTAAGAATTTCTTCTTTTTTACTGGTGCTTAGTATTCCATTGTACAAATGAACCACAGCTTTTTTTTTTAATCTACTGTACTACTGATGGGCACTCACGCTATTTCCAGATGTTGGCTATTGTAACTAGCACTGCTATGAATGAAGGGATATGTTAATTTTTACTTAAGACTCATTAGTATTGTGTACTTGATTGGCTGATTAAGTACTTCATTATCTCTCTGCTAGTTGTTTTCTAGCCCACAATTACTCAGTCATTTCACTGGCAAATTGCTTGTGTGTTATACTCTTATTCCCAGAATGAGGATGGTACCCACCTTGCAGTGTTGATATGATAATTAGCAATAATAATTTCTATTCATTATGTCCAGTACTAGACCTTAGCATTAAGACACTGTCTGCATCCATTAGCTCATAAAATGTTTTCTAGATCAGAACATCAATCATCAGAGTTACCCATGTATTGACCAAAGTTGCACACAGCTCCTAGGAAGCTGAGTTAAGACAGTGCATGGACAGCACCCAGCACAGTGCCTCTCACACTGTTGCTATTGTTACAAATGCCAAATGCTTGTTTGGGGAATGTGCTAAGGAGCTGAACACTTATTTTTTAACATTACATTGTCTTATGCTTTTCAAAAATCATGGACATGTCCTTCCTGAGGGATAATTTCTTTCTAATAGGGAGAATGTGGGTATAATTAAGGATATTGGGGTGTATCTAAAAAAGGATTTTATGTGTTAAAATTGTTTTTAATTTTTATATTTTTAATGCATGGCTTTAGAACACTTGGGCCTATACATACAATCACATACACATATTTCTTGCTTATGCCCATGTTCATGTGTAGCTTACACAGTGTATTTGTAGATGCATACTATATTTAAACTACTTTATTGTAAATGTTAGTCATTAAATTTGTTTTCCATCTTCATGTACATGGATTAAAATAAATTTTATCAGTTTTTAGTGCCTCCCATCCCCCCACTATTTCATTATGAAAATCTGTGTATGGAACCTCAGGAGTGGTGGGATTCTTGTGGTCTGTCCAAGATCCAGATTTTATTCAGAACCTCCTTTAATTTTATTCTGATTTGCTTTCTTAGAAGTTCACAAGGAAGAAACTCTGAAAATGGTTTTAATCTTGTTATTTGTCTGGTCATATTAGCATCAGGGAGGGGATTCTTGCTCCTCCTCAGGATAGAATTCAGAGAGGAGAATTCAGAGAGAAGAGATTTACTGAAACCTCGGTGGAGAGAAAGGGGAAGGGGAGGGAGCTTGATATGTGCTAAGAGCTGTTCCTGGAACTGCTGCTGGGGCTGGTTGTATAGAGCTGGGTTCTTCATGCCCGCAGCAGCGCTGAGTTCTTTGCCTTCCAGGTTCCTGCCCCGGGCGGGTATCCGTGGTGCAGGCATACGGAGAACCTCTTTGGGGAGTGTCTGAAGAGAAACTGTAAACTTATCTAAGGAGAGACTTAAAAAAAAAACAAACCTGAAGAACATTCTCATCCATTTAAGAGAGGGTCAGCCTGTCTCAGTATTTGAAATTAAATTGGGTCGGGCACTAGGAAAACCTAGAATCACTCCTTTTGTTCCTTGTCCTTGCCTTACTCAGGATGGGAGTACTCCGTGCTCCTGGTCACGGTGTGGTTTTCCTCTAGTTCTGTCACTTTTGTTCAGATAGTGCCTTTCTAAGTGTTGTACTTTCTTGTAAAGTATTTGTGTTATTTCCACAAAAATGTCACTCTTGACTAATGTATTTGCTTTCCATTTTTATTTTGAGGAGTACAGTTACATAACAGGAGACTAACTTTGTTGTTAGGCAAGGTCATGTTTTTAAAATATCTACTCTCAGGTACAAAATTGTGATGGAAAATGTTAATATTTGTATTACCTGTATTTTGTAAGTAACTGGTAAACACAGAATACCTCTGAAAACAATCAATTTTCCTAGTCACTACAGATTTTTTAAATGTAAACATCGAGGCATTAGGAATGTAAGAATAAACCCATCTAGAAGCACGATTTTCTTCCATTTTTAGGAATAAATGAGTTCGTCAGGCATCATGAAAGTATATTGATTTCAGCTTTAATAAATTGTTCAGAGACTAGCATGTTTTTAGCAACTAGTTCTTGTTAAAAGAGAAAAGAAAACCACTTTTTTTGGCGGGGTGTCATTCCATGAATGTGTTTCCCTGGGTGCCGCTTACTTTCTAAAACCAGAAAGAGTTAAAAATCTCTGCGTATACTATCAACAGACACAAACAGCTTAGCTAAGTCAATTAAATTTGCAAATGCATATGAGCTATGGGTATTTTCTAATTGTTCCATTGGGTAGCACAGTTTATGAAGCCTAGAGTTACTCATATATAGTATGCAGCAATTTCATTTTATTCAGAATCAATAAAGATTATGAACTGAAACAAAACACAGTCAAAGAATAATTCCTGACATGCCTAGCATATTCTAGGAACTCCATGGATATTCTTTAGTCAGTGAACATAGTTCAACCATGATCATACTGATTCCTTAGAATTTTCCTCCCATTCATTCCTCGTACAGGCATGATGTTTTTCCTTTGATGATGTAGCACTTTTTGATATATTTGAGAATTTCCCCAGGGGTCCTCTAAGGCTGGATTTCTGTTAATATTGTCTGTGTAATGATTTAGTTGTTTGAAGAGTGTCCTGTTCCCACAATGCCCAGCCAGTTTTTGATGAGTTCTGCCCTTTTCCGCTGTTTTTCTCACAGTGACACAGTCTGGCATGTATAGCATGTTAGCTGGTGGAAGGGTTTGAAGAGCAGCCAGTGAGACAAACCAGACTCTTGCTTAGGAGCAGCCTCATAATTTGCAAAGCGCAGTACAAAGTGAGTGTGTGCACCCTTTGTTCATAAATCAAGAATTTCAAGCCGTTGACCACAGGGCTTAAATCACGTGGGAGGCTCTGTGCTAGTTAGTGCACAGGGATGGCCTGTACCCTGCTCCTATTCTCAGACACATGAAAGCAGCCCTCCCTGAGTGTTTCTCACAGAGCTTTGAATCTAGTGCCGGACAGCAGATCAGGGTAGGGTTAACTTAACCCTGTCCGTTGTAAGTCTTTGGAGTTTTCCTTGCTAGTTCACTCCTGGCTGTCCCACTGAGTGCAGAATGAGTTCTGAGGGGTGCCAGGTGACACACACAGAAATGTCTGATAGGTACCCGAAGATGAATACACCTTTTCCTTCCTTTTCTCAATATATTTGGAACAGAAAAAGGATGATAAAAACAGATACCACCTATGGTCAGTGCCCTTCAGAATCTGTCATTTCCATTCATACGCCTTTCCTTCCCAATATCTGGTTACTTTATTATTCAACTGTTTTTCTTTTAGCTGTTAGACATTAAAAATTCCTGTTGTTGGCACAAAACCCATCATATGAGCGTCATCTTGGGAGTGCTCTCAACTTTATTATTTCTGATATGACGCTGGAATGGTGTGCGGGTGTTAGCACATTTGTATATCCCCTGGAGGATTGCTTGCAAATATGAGCTGCTTGTGTTGTGAATTTATCTGTAAAGTGATGGAATTTTTATGGTTATAATGTATCTGGAGTAATGACTGTGTGGGTGGGATCAGTTAAAGCTCTCTTCATTTTGAAATCTATAAAATGCAGAAAAGTTGGTCCTGCCTTTCAAGAAACTTAGATTGTCCTATAAAGAGTAAGCTTTGTCAGGTTTGCCTGTCATCTTTCTGGATAACTCCTTACATGTCCCAGCTGTGTTAAGGCTGTACTATTGACCCTGTTAACTTTTACAGGAATGTGGCTCCTTTACCACTGAAGACCCACAAACAACCAACCGTTCAAGAGAAATCTTGGTAAATCATGTTCCACAACATGCTAACTTGATGAAGGGAATTAGATCAGGCATGTTCTCTTCACTTCTACCCTCATCTTTCTCCTCCTCCTCCTTTCTCTTGGTCACTCTGCCTGTTGGAGGTACGCCCTATTCCCACCCCAAGCATATACCTTTAGACACCCTGCCCACATATGTGGACATGTATGATTTCTCCTACGAAACTGGCAGGATGAATGAGAAATTACATGCATTTGTTGATCAACTGGTTAGTTTCGAAACTCTCACAGAGGTCTATTTCATGTAGGCACATGTGTGTTGCTTTTCTCTCTTTGTGAAATGAGGGAGTTAGGGGAAAGCCCCATAAAGTCCAAATCCAGGATCGATTCGGAAGAACTGACTTACAGCTTTATTCAAATTCATAAGAGCTTTAATAGGAGAAACTGATGGGGGAACACAAGAGTTAAAGATTTCAGCTTCAGTCGCAGTTGATAAGCTTAAGTGATTAATGCATGTGGAGAGCTGTTATTCCAGGAACTGCAATGCATGACCAGGAGACTCCAGGAAGTTGACAGCAGTTCAGTGTTTGTGCCCCAGGGGGTCTACAACCCATGTTTGTGGTGCAGATAAAGAATTGTTGATCAACAGGAAGGGCATTGTGGCTGGGGCTTTGCCAGCCTCACTGTGTCTGCGGCTTTGCCAGCCTCACTGTGTCTGCCATTTTCAATTTTCAGAGACTATTGACTATAATCTTCCTGCTTATGTGTACTAGTACTTATATCTGATCCTTGGCACCCAGTCTCCTGGACAGAAATGAAACTGGATTGTTGGGTATATTTGGGAAGTGTGCCAGAATGGGTGACTGGAAGAGTCCTTATGTTGCATTAGGCTGCATAGTGGTGGCCTTCAGCATCTCTTCACACAGTAGCTTGGACGAATACCTGAATTTAATTCCCAACAGATTTCAATATAAAAAGGGGAATTATCTCAGAAAATAATGGGAAGAATGATTAACTTTATCTCTGAACATTGAATGAGATAAATTTCCAGCTGCTGCGTTCTATTTTGTTATTGGACCAGTTGTTACAGAACGGACCCAGGGTGTGGGGCAGGATACTGTTCCTGAATGGACCCTCTGTCCTGGGGTCCACTTGTACGAGGTTTGCATTGCCCTCCACCAGGGAATTATAGCTGTCAATGTCAGAGATTGGTGAAAAGGAAAGGAACTATTTATTCAGAAGTTATATAGACTTAGAGTAATGACTTAATGTCTTTGATAAAATCCCAAAGTCCCTTAAAACACCCACGAACACACAGTTGTTCCTTTCCCCCTTTGCCCAGTCCAGGGGTACTGTATCTCAGGAAAAAAAATAGAGGTCTGGGGCTCAGCTAGCCCCCAGTTCTTCCCAGTAATCTGTGCTTGGCTGGTCAGCCTCTCATAGTTTCCAGCACCATCAGCTGTGTCGCCTCGATCTCCAGTTCTTAATCCAAACCCACGTGGCACCTTCTTATGGCCCACCAGCAAGAGTCCTTTCACCCCTTACCTTCCTGCAACGTTTCTCCTGCATTCTTCCAAACTTCTAAGAGACAGAGTGCTGCATCGCTGCTACATCTTGCTTTCCTGCTTCCTAAGCTGTATGGCAGAGGGACTCCCAAAACTGCATGGTTCCAACCCTAATGGCTGCCGCGCCTGTGTTTAAATCCCAGCATGAATCTTCCTCTGCAGCCCCATTTCCTATTCCTCCCTCAATTGCCTACACCTGCCAGCATTTCGGTATTTTTACCAGCTTTTCTTGGCTGCCATAGTAAGTCTGGGCAGGCATGGCCTGAGGTGTGGAGCCAACTGTCTCCAAGCTCTCACACAGGTGCTGTAACCAGGGGGAGTTGCCTCCTAGTCATGTCCTGGGTTGAAGTCACTCCCATCTCCCTGGCTCAAAGCATGGCCACAGCTACTTAACATATCTATGACACCAAAAGTTACAGATATGTTAAATAACCATTTTTTGCGGTTATTTGTGAAACTGTTGATATGCAAAACCACTCTCAATGGCCCTGCTTCATGTGTCCCATCCCGCAGTTCAAACTTGTGGGGGTGAGAACATCCTGTATATTTAATATTTCCTGGACACCCCGAGTTCTGGACCCCATTACAAATCCCTCTTTGGGGGGTGGGCTGGCTGCATCCTGTTACACGATGTTCTGTATAATTAAGGTATAACCATTTAATATTCAGAGATTTTGTAACAATTATTCTCAGTACTGTCACTACAATATTGCAGTCTGTAAATGTCATTTTGTTGTGTCCGATACCAGTTTTAGTAAGGTATCTCTAAGGCACATAGGATAAAAAAAAATTGGTGAATTATTCAAGTTCCTTTCACTGTGATTTGGAAGTGATATATTTTTATAGAATGAGATTGTATATTGGACTAGCTTTTTATTATGAAAAAAAGTTCAATTTGTGTTGATAAAGATTACATTCCTATTTAATAATACTTGCTTTACCTCTGGCCACACCATTTTGAGCATTAACCAAAGTGCTGCTATTCTTAATGAACTCTGTAGTTTATTACAAGCTTTTAAACTATTTAAAGCAAGCCTGTGCAGTTCTAAGGAGGAAGATAAATTAGATATGGCTTAAGAGTAATATTGGGAGAATGTTCATATTTAACATAAAAGGGTTCAGAATAGCCGACTACGACTCGAAGGGTGTAGTAGCCTCTGCAGCCTCTCTGGTTAAATATGGATACATGTCTCAAGCATAAATTTGACCAGCTAACTGTCATTCTCTAAATAAAATTACATTCTTAAGACAAAAAAAAATCATCGATAAACAGACAAAGAAGTACTAGGAAAATTACAGCAGAACTGCAACTCTTATCTGCTTAACCTTTTTTCCAAATCCCTTACCTACCCTTTCTTCCCCTTATAAAAATGTCAGCTGGAGATGAGATGTTAAGACTGTTTTTGAGGGTACGTAACCTACCACCTTCTCAGATTGCTGGCATCTGAATAAAGTGCCCATACAGATTCAATCCTTGTTTCTACTTATTGGTTCTGGTAGTGATGGGCAGCACAAACACCGACTTTTCTGTTTGCATAACGTATGTGCATGGGACAGAGCAGTTGCTGCTCCCAGGGGTGGCCAGCCAAGAGGAATCCACACCCCTCCCAGGACAGGGCCCCTTCATATAAGGGGGTTAATAGTAAAACCATGTGGTGGGTAGTCATGTGGACGGCCAGAAAGAACAGTGTATTCCTAAGTCAACAGATAACAACATCAGGCAGTTATCACAGTCTCTACATTCATTAACCTCCTTCCTGGAGGCTCGATGTTTACTTTTGGGCAGCTTTCTGGTTTTCTCCGTAGTGGGCCAAGCCTGAGGCTACAGAGGGTTAAACAGAGAGTCCAACATTTCCCAGACACCTTAGGTGCTGGAGCCGAATTGCAGCTAAAGTGAGTTCCGTACAGAGGGAATCAACCCTTTCGATTTCAAAGTAGCCGTTTTGGTGGAAAACCAGATGGGTTTTGAATTTGCCGTTCTTGAAGGTGCTGGAGAGTAAACACTTTTGACTGTCACCACCCTCCTGCAGCATTTGGGTGTAGAGGAGATGGGGGATATTGGACCGTTTTCCTTGTGCTTATTGTGCCCTCTTCTTGTTGTCTTCCATTCAGCTCAAAGCAGTGGCCTAAAGCAACCTAGCATCTGTCCACCTTTCTCTTTTTCCCATGACTCTGGTTGTATATTTTGTGCTTACGTTACATTTTATGTTTTTCGGTATGTTTATGTTTTTTGTATATTTTTATGTTTCCTTCCTTAGTTTCTTACCGCCATGCCCTCTACTTTCTATCTTGCTGGAATGGAAGATTTCAGCCTCATATACTATTTACATACTTCTGGTTAGGAAGTCTTTGGTAAAGAAGTGAGTCATTGGGATCCTTCCTCTTTGCTAATTGAGGTTCTTCTCTGAGTTTTGAACTCTGATTGACTTGGGAGCCCCTTTCCCCAAACACATGGGTGAAATCCTCATCCTCAAATGAGTAGCTACTTTTCAATGTGTTTCTTTACTTTTTGCCTTCAGTTTTGTGTTATTTTGAAGGGAAATAGGCTGAAGGGGCAATCTTTGCAGGTGAAACCCAGGCAGGTTAATTTTGTGATTGGGCAAAGAGTCTTAACCCCTGGGGCTCTTGGAATGTGTCAGGTGTTTTCTGCCAAGGGCAAGGTGCCATCAAGGACAAAGATGAGCTCTTAAGGGGAACAAGGATGCAACTTAAACACCAGAGCTGCAAAGCACTAGGCATGTGGTCCTTTCTAATTTAAACTTTCAGCCCACCAAGGCACCATTGCTTCACTGACAAGCTGCCAGCAGAGTCATTTTCAAAGGACAACATTCATTTTTCTGATCTACTCCCTTAGGTCTCATATCCTCTGCATAATGTTAATATCCATTTGCTGCTCTATCTTTGCCTGTACTTCTTTCCATTAATCTCTCTCTGCCAAACTGTCTGTCATATTAAGGGTTGCAACATTTGAAATGTAAAAACCACAGCACTACTATTTGTCAACTCATTTTGGTTACATCTAACCATTTTTAATTACTAGTGATCTGGTATGCATAATTGCACGCTTTGAACTTCAGTTTCTCTTTCAGTTAATCATAGCATATATAGACAGTAGAGAAGGCCTTTAAAAAATCAAAGTGTGTATGCAGTGAAGGACTGACTGAAGAATTTGTATGTGTTTATGAGCCCAAGAAACTGCTGTCCAGATTAAGATACAGAACATTTCCTGGCCCATTTTGCCAGTGGGCGGTCAATACTTCTGATTCATCACTACAGACTGAAGTTTCCTGTTCTTGAACTTCACAGAAATGGGGTAAAAACATTCTTTTGTTTCTGACTTCATTAGCTCATTACCATGTCTGTGAGACTTAACCATGTTGTTGGGTGTGTTAGCAGTCATTTTGTGTACTGGTTATTGTGGGATTATGCCACAACTGCATATTCTAGTACTGATGGACATTTGGATTGTTTCCAGTTTGGGGCCACTTCCAATCAGTGGTGTACCTAATGTATTTTGACACAAACATGGATTGTTTTTACTCCATCCGACTATTCAACAAAGTTATGGTGCAAAAATGGAAACAAGAAATGGATGAATAGTTCTCAGCTATGTTTAATTTCTTTTTTCTGAAAAGCAGACAAGGCACAGCACTGGTCTGTCGTAGTAAGGAATAACAGCAGCATGTGGTTTGTTTCTGAGACTCCTCCAGTTTGATCAATGAGTTTGTCAGAATTTATGTTATATACCAGATCTGTGACTGCATCTTCGTATAGTTCAAGGAAGGACACTTTGGAAATATATTTTCAATTTTGAAAATCTTTTCCCATATAAAATAGCAACTTCTATGTAAATAACTAGTTACGAAACGTCTTGAAGATAAGTTTGCTAGAGAGTCATAAAAATCCCATTTCATAGTAAATTAGCAAAAAAAAATTGCAGTGTCTGTGTTTCTTTGAGAATCATTCTTGTGAGTTTTACATGTCCTCACAGCTGAAAATTTTTAAGCAGGGAAAAAGCCCAATAGCCCACATAGAATGATGGAACTGAAATAACTCAGGTTGTAATTCTTCATTATTGTAGCCACCCTGCTGTAATTTTTTAGTTCAAGTCTGCTCTCCAGCTGAAGGAACATGTGGCACAACAGGCACTTACTTCAAAGGAGTGCCTGTGGCTGGGTGCCGTGGTGGCGGACCTTGCACAGAGCAGGGCAGCGCCAACACTGGCGTTTTCGGAGTTCACCTCCACGTGAAAAGCATTGCCGACTAAAGCAAAGTCAACAAAAACATGCAAATTTGTATTTTAAATTAAAAATTAAACTTGGTAGTAATAACAATTATTTAAAACTTTGACCAAGAAAAGGATTTTTAGGGGCTTTATTATTGACATTATTTGAAATTGCTAGTACTTGGTGACCATAAAAAGGAGCCTAACTTTTTAGTCTTTAAAAACAAATTGTTTTCAAGGTTTTTTTTTTTTAAGTCTAGACGTGTGTCCGTACCTGGGCAGACCACCCCTGTACCCCCTCCCCAGGCCGTGTTTGCATGGCTGTTCTGAATGCATCTCCTGGGAGGAGCTTTCTGGTGCGTGTCTGCTAGTGGACGTGTGGCTGCTCTTTCTTTCACACCCCCGATATGCGACACTGCTTTTCATTGTAGACATTTCATGTATTTTCTGTTATAACAACACTTTTTTCTTCATGTCCAATCCTTATACTTTTTATTTCTTTTCTATGCCTGTTCTACTGGCTAAGACCTGTTAACACAGCATTGACTACAAACGATGGCAGTGACTGTACTCTCTATTTTTTTATTTTTTAAAGGTTTTATTTATTTACTTTTAGAGGAAGGGGAAGGGAGAGAGAAAGAGAGGGAGAGGAACCTCACTGTGTGGTTGCCTCTCACGTGCCCCCTACTGGGGACCTGGCCTGCAACCTAGGCATCTGCCCTGACTGGGGATGGAACTGGGGATGGAACTGGTGACTCTTTGGTTTGTGGGCTGGCACTCGATTCACTGAGCCACACCAACCAGGGCAAGAAAGCCTTTTTTTAAAAAAAATTTGATTACAGTATAGTAAAGTTAAAACATGGTTTTATTGTGTTTTTAATGAAGTTGTAGTGGAAAAAGAATGGGCTTTGAAGTATTATAGACTTCAGCTTGAATTTTGGTTTTACTATCTGTAATCTTAATTTTTGTACCTGTAAACTAGAAAAGCAATACTGCAGTAAGGCTATTAAAATTATTGATGTATTGATAAGGTTAGATAATGTACCATGTGCCTGGTACTATGCTTGTTATACAAGTGCATTCAGCAACTATTATGTCTCCTTCATTGTTAGTTATTTGTTTCTGACATTAGTTTGAAGAGAATCATAAAGTTATTTTCCAAGTTTATTTTAGGTAGACTTGGGTAATACAGACACTTGAAGATAACAGTTCATATTCCTAGTGTGAAGTATCTCTCGAGATTGAGTGGGGTTGGGATTTCCAGTTCTGCACCGGCAGTCTAGGTGTCAGTTACAAGTGCCTGTTCTGGCATAGCCTGTTGATGAGTAGAAGTGAACTCTTGGTATTCATTTGTGGGTTTATATCCATATTTAGGTTACTAAGTAACAGAGGCTGAGTGAACACTGGCATTTGGATCATGGAGTGAGTCAGAATAAGGTCTGGCCTGAATGAAGGCTGCTACGGTTTGTTTAAGCCCAATGTGTCAGACACTACTACACTGAGACTGGGGTGTGCTGTGTGTAAGAGCTCCAGAATGTAGTGATGATGGCAGTCATGGGGTATTTATTTAATTCAGCCGTGTGTGGGTTTTGTTTTGTTTGTGGGAGTGTGTGTGTGTGTGAGAGAGGGAGAGAGGGAAAAGGAGAGCGGGAGGGAGAGAATATGAATGAATCTATGAATGAAAGAGAATGGTGGTGGTAATGGGGAAAGGTTTTCAGACTTGACCCCTGAATGTTGACTTAGTTGAGCTGCAGGGGCAGTGGCAAGGAGTCTCCTGGCAGGAGGGTGTAGTATTTACACTGGTGGAGGTTTTACACAGAACATGACATGGTTTTGTGTTGGTGACTCTTAAGCTGGTGTGCAGTTCTGAGCCATAAAGGGCAAAGTGGGTCGAGGGGCTGGCTGGGGTATTA
>PVKM010044948.1:0-12089 GCA_004027735.1 Carollia perspicillata | reverse complement strand
AGCTATACTCAAAAGAAAGTAAAAGTCATAAAACACCCTGCTTTAAATGAACATAAAGTATTCTGAACAATGTACATTTATGCATTTGTCTTAATTGAATAGCTACAATCCATAATCAGTGAGCAGAAAATCATAGAACACAGTGCTGGTACGAATTTAACACAAATTTACTTTCATAGGTTTAAATTGCAGTGTTTCTATAATAAACCAGAAAGGCTACCCTTTCACTCTTGGAGATTGTTAATTAGCATCCTCCCTCTAGTGTGAAAATGCTCTTGCTATAACAAGACCTCATTCTGAACAAAATGCAAATGTCTTAGCATAAAAACAATGCATTTGCTTTGTGAGTTTAGTTTTTCCTATTTGGGCTCTCACTATAATTTGAAAAAACATAATTTATATTTCTACTCTGCCTTACAATTTTCAAACCCTCTTCCTATCCAAAATTTCATTTGATTACTCCTTCAATTTCACTAGTAGTTATTGGTCTATTCAGGCTTTCTGCTTCTCCTTGATTTGGTTTTGGAAGATTGTTTGTTTCTAGAAATTTGTCCATTTTTCCCAGGTTGTGCAATTTCTTGGCATATAGTTGTTCATAGTAATTTCTTACAATCCTTTGTATTTCTGTGGTATTGACCACCAACTTACACCATACACCAGAAAAAACTCAAAATGGATAAAAGACTTAAATATAAGTTGTGGCACCTTAAAAGTCCTAGAGGAAAACATAGGTAGGAAAATTTCAGATATCCCACCTAGAAATATTTTTGCTGATATATCTCCTAGGGCAAAAGAAATAAAGGAAAAATTAATGAAGGGGACTACATCAAACTAAAAAGCTTTTGCATGGCTAAAGAAACCATCATCATAATGAGACGGGAATTGACCATATGGGAGAACGTATTTGCCAAGGATACATCGGATAAAGGTTTGATCTCCAAAATATATAAAGAACTCATATGACTAACATCAGGAAATCTAACGGTCCAATTAAAAAATGGGCAAAGGACCTGAATAGATACTTTTTCAAGGTGGACATGCAAATGGCCCATAGGCATATGAAAAGATGCTCAACATCACTAGCCATCAGAGAGATGCAAGTCAAAACCGCAATGAGATATCATCTCACACCTGTTAGAATGTCCATCATTAATAAATCAATAAACAACAAATGCTGGCGAGGTTGTGGAGAAAAGGGAACCCTAGTATATACTCTTGGTGGGAATTCAGACTGGTATAGCCACTATGAAAAACAGTATGGAATTGCTTCAAAAAACTAAAAATGGAACTGCTTTTTGACCCAGTGATTCCATTGCTGGGAATATATCCTAACAATCTTGAATCACCAATTTGAAGAACCTATGCACCCCAATGTTCATAGCAGTGTTATTTGCAATAGCTAAGTGTGGAAACAGCCGATGTGCCTATCAGTATATGAGTGGATAAAAAACTGTGGCACATCTATACAATGGAATGCTAGGCAGCAGAAAGAAAGAAGGAACTCCTACCTTGTTAAGACAGTATGGATGGAACTGGAGAGTATTACGCTGAGTGAAATAAGCCAGTCAGTGAAAGAAAAATGCCATATGATCTCACTTATAAGAGGAAACTAATGAGCAAAATTAATTAACAAAATGGAACCACAGGCATGGAAACATTAAACAGGCTGAAAGTGACCAGAGAAGAGGGGGCAGGGAGAGGGAGAATGGTGGAAAGAAGGGGAAAGGACTAGAGAAAGAACATGTTTGAATGACACATGAATATGGACAATAGTGTGGAAATTGACTGTGGGAGTGGGGGATGGGATGCGTAGAGGAGGGCAAAGGGGGAAAATAGAATAACACAAAAAGAAAAAGAAAAATGCAAAAGTAGTAATGATTCATTAAAAACTGTTGTTTGGTGAAATAAAAAAAAACAACAAAATCTCATTTGATCCTCACAATTTGGGGGGAGGTTAATATAGCAATGTTCTGTTACCCATTTTAAAGAAACTGAAGCCCAGAGTAGTAACATGATTTAATTCAAGACTGGAACATCTTTAAGTAGCAGAATCAAGAGGAAAGTCAAGATTTCCTACCTTCTAGTCAGTGCCCTTTTTAGTAACTCCTATTCCCAAGTGTACTGTCCACTCCTACATACATTTTAATCTTACATGAACCAAGGTGCCTTATTACATGTTCTGGGACCGTGTTCTCAGAGAGCAGGGGCCTGTTAGAGGACAATTGCACGTATCTTCAGCAAGAACACACTGTGTCTTGTTTATTTGCCATGAATGCTATGAATTATTGAAAAATGATAATGTCCTGTTTAAACAGATGATTCTATTTAACTCACACATAACACTTGGACAAAAAAAAAATTGACTCCTTGGTATTAAGTAACTTGTCACACAGTCTATGAATATTGGAGCCAGGAGTCAGAAGGCATCCCTGATCAGTCCAATTCCAAAGCCACACCTTAATCATTGTATTGCTCCATAGCAAGAGAATAAAATGTAAAGAAATAAATACATTGAATTTGGTAGTGATGATATTTTCATGCATTCTAAAGAAAGAAAATTTTTTAACATGAAGCTTTTTCTTTTTTGGTTTGAGAATAAAGATGATTCTATCCTAAGCATTTTGATCAATGTTTTACAGATATTATTTCTAATTTCTGCATAGTTACTATATGGGAGGTATTATTATCACTATTTCCTTTTTGTAGATGGAATAAATACTAAGCATATGAAATATGATAAACATGCTCCAGGGTAACCTGTAAGTAGTTGAAATGGGTTTTGAACTCAGTTCCACTTGAGTCCCATTATTTTACACTTATTCATATGTCTCAATTTATTGTGAAAAGAAACATTAAAAAAAATAGAAAATAGAAAAAGAAACATTCAAAAAAATAGCCATTGAACCAGAAATGGGTTGTATGGTTAGTCAAAGTATTTGGCAAATTTCCTGATGTCTTGGACTAGGGAGCAAGTTAGGAATCCTACTCTATTCTCACTACCCATTGTTCTTCTGAGTGAACCACTTCAATGTGCTTCCAGTTTTCTTATCTACAGAGCAGTCATTGATCAATGGTTTATCTAGTGATCATTACAGATTATCCGGGTACTACTTTAAACTATTCACAAGAAGATTAAAAAAAAATTACATAGTCTTCAGGGTTCTGGCCAAGATGGAGGCGTAGGCAGAAACCCTTCACTTCCTCGCACAACCAAAAGGAGGATCATAACCAATCTAAAATCAATAAACAACCAAAAGTGCCAGAAAATCAAACTACATGTAACTCTGACAACCAAGGAATTAAAGGAAAAATCAACCAGAACAACCAGACTGGTATGGTGGCAGACCAGGCGGGCTGATTCAGAAAAACTGAGGTGACGTAGCAGACTGTGGGGGTGGGGCTGGCTGTCCAGCTTAGTGGGCTGCGAGGGAGAGGCTGACTTAAGGGGAAACTGAGGCTCAGAGCTGACTGTGGGCTATGGCAGCTGTGGCAGTAGGAGAAGCTCCCAGTCTCACACAAGAGTTCATTGAAAAGTGAACTAGAGACGAGCAGGCAAGCTCGTCTGGCCTCAGCACAGAGGGTTGCCCTGCCCAAGTGAACACCTAAGGCCCCACCCCTTACAATCTAGCAGCTGCACCAAGGCAAAGAAATAGGGCCCAAATGGAAGAACAGAGCAAAGCCTCAGAAAGAGAGCTAACTGAGGAGAAGATCACAAACCTATCTGATGGAAAATTAAAGCCATGGTAATCAAAATGCTCACAGATATGATTGAGCTTGGTCGAGAAATAAAAAACAAAAAACAAATGAAGGATCCCCAAAGTGAAATAAAGCAAAATATTTAAGGAACCAACAGTGACAGGAAGGAAACCAGGACTCAAATCAATGATTTTGAACAAAAGAAATAAATAAACATCCATCCAGAAGAAAAGGAAGAAACAAGAATTTAAAAAAATGAAGAAATTTAAGAACCTCTGGGACAACTTGAAACATTCCAATGTCTGAATTATAGGGGTGCTGGAAGGAGAAGAACAACAGCAAGAAATTGAAAACTTATTTGAACAAACAATGAAGGAAAACTTTCCTAATCTGGCAAAGGAATTAGACTTCTAGGAAGTCTAGGAAGCCCAGAGAGTCCCAAAGAAGTTGCACTCAAAGAGGAACACACCAAGGCACATCATTATTGTTACCCAAGATTAAAGATAAAGAGAAAATCCTAAAAGAAGTGAGGGGAAAGGAGAGAGTTACCTACAAAGGGGTGCCCATTAGACTGCCAGCTGATTTCTTAAAAGCGACCTTACAGGCAAGAAGGGGCTGGAAAGAAGTATTTGGAGTCATGAGATTCAAGGATCTACATCCAAGATTACTTTATCCAGCAAAGCTTTCACTTAAAATGGAAGGGCAGATAAAGCACTTCCCAGATAAAGTCAAGTTAAAGGAGTTTATCACCACCAAGCCCTTATTATATGAAATGTTAAAGGGACTTATCTAAGAAAAAGAAGATAAAAAATGTGAACAGTAAAGTGATAACAAAATCACAAGTACCAACAAATGAACCTAGAAGAAAAGAAAAACAAAAACAAAAACTAAGCAAACAACCAAATTAGGAACAGAATCAGAGAAATGGACACCACACGGAGGGATTTCAGCGGGGAGGGGGAAGGGAGGGATAGAGGGGAAAGGTACAGAGAAGAAGCAGCATAGTTAGTAGGCATAAAATAGATGGGGAGAGGTAAAAAATGGTATAGGAAACAGAGGACTCAAAGAACTTATAGGTACAACCCATGGACATGAACTAAGCAGGGGGATGCTGGAGGGTTGGTGGGCCAGGGTGGAGGGGGACAAAGGGGGAAAAATTGGAAAAACTGTAATAGCATAATCAATAAAAATACTTAAAAATTACTTGAACAACAATTAAAATAAAAATTATTAAAAAATTACATAGTCTTCATATCAGAAATATCCAACTAAACTGTGTGATTAAAAGAAGTAATTGTGGTATAAAGAATTAAGAAACTATGTGATAGTTTTAATACATGACCCTCAAATTTTTGTCATTTCTCCACTCAGTTGTGATCTGTGTCCTGTTCTCTTGAACTTGAGTGGGCTTGTGGATGCTTTGACCAATGAAGTATGCTAGGAAGGATGCTATGTGGTTTCTGAGGTGAGGTCATAAGAGGCTATGAAGCTTCTACCAGGTTCTTGTGGAACACTCTGGAAATTCCATCCCTCTTTGAGAGAGTCAGCATGCCATGAGAAGCCTAAGCCAGAGGAAGAGGTGATAGTGGGTGCTCTAGTTGGCAGCACGAGCTGAGCTAAACTCTCAAATCATTCCAGTCCAGGGCCCAATGAGAATAAATAAGTCAGCCTGGAAATGGATCTTTCCGTCCTAGTTACCAGAACTCCAGGCTGTTCGACTCATCCCCAGCTGTTCAAGTCTTCCCGGCGGAGGCCCTGACTATCTTGGAGAAGACACAAGCCGTTGCTACTGTGCTCTGTCTGAGTTACTGACACACAGAATCTGTGAGCACAATGAAATTAAAATTTTATTTCACTAAGTTTTGGGAAGGATTTTAATGTAGAAATAGCAAATGCGACAGAATTTGTCATCAGAAGTGTGATGCTGCTGTAACAAAAACCTAAAACACATGTCTTTGAGATTGGTGACGGTGGAAAGCTGGGAGTCCAGATATGCTGTAACAGAACTTGTCTTTAATGTATTGGTATCACTCATAAATTTTGCACATCCAGTATCACCACCAAAGAACAGAATTTTTGTAGAGGCTAAAAGTTCAAGATCAAGTTGTTGGAAGGGTTGGTTTCCTCTGAGTTTTCTATCCTTGGCTTACAGGTAGCTGTCTTCTCCCTGTGTCTTCATATGTCTTCCTACTGTGCTTGTCTGTGTCCTAATCTCTTCTTCCAAGGACGTCATTCATATTGGATTAGGGTGCACCCCAACTACCTCTTTAACCTTAACGACCTCTTTAAAGGCCTCGTGTCTAAATACAGTCACATTCTGAGGTGCTGGGAGTTAGGCTATTAGGACTTCAGCAGATGAATTCTGAGGAAAAACAATTCAGCCCAGAAGACACACTCTCATTTCTCTCTCTCTTTCTCTGTCCCTCCCCACCTCCCTCCCTCTCCAACCAGCAGAGAATTAAGCAATTTAAATTTTGACTTTAGCTTC
The DNA here is from genome assembly GCA_004027735.1 of Carollia perspicillata. Classification (NCBI taxonomy): domain Eukaryota; kingdom Metazoa; phylum Chordata; class Mammalia; order Chiroptera; family Phyllostomidae; genus Carollia; species Carollia perspicillata. The sequence goes on along the minus strand of PVKM010044948.1, from coordinate 5,905 downwards.
ATAAATACATTTTGAAGTATCTCCTTTTGCGGTCTCAGAAACACTTGTTTTTAATTCTCTAGGAGTGGTTTTGAGTCTTTGCTGAGAGTGTCATCCTAAAAGAACACACAGTATCTGTTTAATGATGCTCCTAGTTTTACCCTTGAGGAAGGAAGCAGGAAAAAAAAATCTAGTATTCTATCTGTTACAGCTGGATATTGGACACTGAGATACCATCCTATCAAAAAGCTTCTGTAAATTTTTTGTTGTTTGGATCACAGGGGCGTGAGATGTGGTCACCAGGCATCCTAATTTATATATCCTAACATTCAGAAGCTCATCAAGTTCAAAATATTCTTGATGAAAAGAATGCAGAGCTTTCATAGAAAATATTTGTGCTGTGTGTTCTATTTAATTGTGAGAGAAGAAATGCAGAATAGTTACAGAAAAAAATCGAAGAAGATAAAAAAGTATTTATTAAAGCCATCTTTTCCTTCTACCTTAGACCTAATAAAAGAGAAAGAATAAAAGAGAAAGAAAAAGTGTTTTCTCTGCTAGAGGAAAATGAATATAGATTGTGAATATGAGCAGTTTGGGTGATAACGCGGTGTGCTAGATATCAAAGCTCTTTTTTGTACTAATTGAGAATATTTCAGAATCTCCTAAAGAAGTAGAATTATTTTGTGGAGTAAACCAGAGCTTTGTAAGTTTGAGGAATATGTTGTACCTTTTTATGGAACACCATTAAAAATAATATGCTAAGTGAAATAAGCCAGTCAGAGAAAGACAAGTACCATATGATTTCACTTACATGTGAAATCTAATGAACAAAATAAGCAAGCAAACAAACAAAAAGTGTGATAAACAACATCAGTAACAAAGACTAAAACTGAGTTTAGCCAGAGAAGATAGAATGAAATTGGAATGGTGTATGACCCATGACCCCAGGTCAGCCAGATCAAAGCCTGCAAGGTCGAACATTTTCTTTTGATCCCTGCACATTTTCTCTCAGACTGTGGGGTCTTCTCCATCAGCCTTTAGGCATAAACAGTTTACATATCCATGCAAGTAGACACACACAGGCTGAGGGGGTGATGCTGGAGTTCACAGCTGGCCTTCGGGGAACCGTTGCCTGAGGTCATCTTGTGGTTTCACTCGTGGCATTTTAAGGAATCTGCTCATGGGTTCTTCTCTCTTCCACTTTCAAAACCAGATAAATAAGTGAATACGGCAATAGACCTCACTCATGTCAGTTTGCTCTTTCCCTTGTCTCGTGAGCAGTTTACATGGAAGATAGCCAGGGTGCTTTGTTAGGGCTGGCTTAATTTTCCTCTAAACATTTAATACTTTCTTGCCAGAGGCCTTCTCTGATCGCCTACAATCACCTGAAGGTTGACCTGGCCCCTTGCTTCTCTGTCTAAGCATTTTCTCTCCATCTAGCCCATTATAACTTGGAATTATTTTTTTCTGGTCTATGGTTTGACCTATTTAGACTTCCGCAATAGAAACTTTATGAAGACCACGAGGATGGCCTTTTTGTTCAGCTTTACAGTCATCTTTAACTTTACCTGAAACAATTTTGTTAGATTGTAATGTGACAGCTGTCATATCAGCATGCATTTAAAAAAAACATCAAAATTGGTGAGTTTTCGTGTAGCCGTTATAATACTAAAGATGGAAGAAAACAAACAACATTTTCGACGTTATGATTTATTATTTCAAGAAAGGTTAAAATGTAACTGAAATGCAAAGAAAGATTTGCGCAGTGTATTGAGGTGCTGTGACTGATCCAACAAATGCATCAAAAGTGGTTTGCGAAGTTTTGTGCTGGAGATTTCTTGCTGGATGATGCTCCACAGTCAGGTAGACCAGTTGAAGTTGATAGCAATCAAATGGAGGCATGAATTGAGAACAATTAATGTTATACCATGTGGGAGATAGTCAATCTACTCAAAATATCCAAATCAAGTGCTGAAAATCATTTGCATCAGCTTGGTTATGTTAATCACTTTGATGTTTAGGTTCCACATAAGTTAAGTGAAATAAATCTTCTCGACCATATTTCCACATGATTCTCTACTTAAAAGAAATGAAAACATTCCGTTTTTAAAACAAATTGTGATAGGTGATGAAAAGTAGATACTTTACAAAAATTTAGAACAGAAGAGATTATGGCGTAAGTGAAATGTACCACCACCAACCACACCTCTCACTCAATTGTGTATTTTACTACATATATTATATGTAGCATTTTTTGTAATGTATGTACATTGCTGTGCTCAATTTGCTAATCATTTGTTAGTTTTAAGGACTTTGAATTTTGTTCTGTCAGTCAGTTGCATGTAAATTATGTTGACTTTTTTTGAAGTTTGTTTTTTAATTTTTATTTGCATAGGTCTTGGGTACCCTTTTCTCTGAGGCTAATTTAGTCTTATAACCAGGGTGACCATTCCATAAACTCTATGACCTGTGTCAGGGGTCCAACAGTGTTGATACATTTTGAATAGATGGAATGTGAACATTTTCTAGCCCTTTGTGAGCTCTGGAAATTGTTTTGTTTAAAGCATTCCAGCAGATTTTTACCCAGCCTCATGGAATCTCTCTCTATGCATGCGTAGCTTTGTACTCAGCAAAAGACTCAATGGGTTCTTTGGGTTTCTGGAAATCTCTGCACAATTTCCTCCTCCTTTTTGCTACCATCCTGTGCACATCGAGTCCCCTCAGCCTGCCCCAGTGATGACCCATATTTCCTCTTCTGTGTGGGATGACCAGGCTCTGTTTGTCCTGCAGTCCAGAATGTGTCTTTAGGCAGAAAGCCAGGGTTATTGTAGGTTTCACTTCATTCATTTTCCTTCTCTAAGGAATCACGATTCCGTGTTGGCTGTTTGTCAATGTCTAAAAATATTAACTTTAACTTATTAAAATAATAAATAATTTAATTATAATTAGCACATGAAAATAAAATATATGATACCAATAGCATATAAATAGACAGGAGAGTAAAAGAAGTCAGAGTGACTTGCATGTCTTGCATTCCAGGGAATAAAAGAGAGATATTGATTAAATTTGGACTTTAAGAGAGTATGCATATTTTAATTTTAATAACACCAACCTACTTCTTAAATCATATTTTTTAATTGGGTCATTTAGAGCTCAGACTTCAGGCACAGTGTAAATGGAGAAGTCAACTCGTCAAGTAGTGGCGTTAGTCATAGCGTTAAGCAGGAAAGTTAGATATATGGTATTTGTCCTTATGAATACAGTAGCAGGGCGTCTGTCCTTTGCAAAAAAGGATTATGATTTAGAAGATATAGGAGATAAAAAACATTCTTAAATTTGGTGATTTTTACTATTATCTCAAAACTCCTTCTTAATGATATTCCTGGCAGATGACTCTCTATTTCAGCATTTGGACTCTATGAGTGGGCATTGATATTGAGGAAGAAAACCATAGGTAAAATTTGCTGTCCTTAATCGTAGATGAATGTGGGTGAATGAAAAAGACTCAGCAGTCACGACCTGTTCACAACACAACCGCAGAAGGTTGGCACAGTCCTCCTTCATTCACTGTGTGGCTGCTTTTCTTGATTTGTCAGCCTGCATTGTCCCTACTGAACTCAGCTGTGGAGTAGGCCCTGGAGTCGGTCTGTTCTCCTTATACAATATGATGGCCTCTCAAAACAAACCAAAGAAACGAATGGAGCTAAGGTTTCTTGGAAGAGTTCTGTGAATCACTTAGCGTTATTGCTTGTAACCATTACAGTCCTTGAAAGGAGATATTACTGTTACCAACCTCACAGTGAAAGAAACTGAGGCTCCCAAAGGTTAAATGAACTGCATAAGGGTTTGCAGCTCCATGTCGAAGATTTGAAAAGAAAATATTTTGCCCTGCATTTTTAGGCTTCCAGAAAGCTTTTTTGAGTACGTAAGATCTAAGTTCTCAGGGCTGAGATAAGTGAGGGGTGTCCCCAAGCGTGTTATCCAGATTACATTGATTCTAAAATCCTTTACATGACTGAGAGTCTAATATAAAAATAATTTGTTTCATCAACTGCCCCAGGGAACTTATAAATTGCCCTATGGGAGTTCACTATGGGAACCACTGTGGGAGTCAAGGAAGCACATTTATATTAACATGCTTTGAAGGGCAAGGGCCACATGGATAGGGAAGAGTTGAGTGAGCAAGGTATTGCATATTATTGTGTGGGCTTGGTATTTTTATGAAAAATCATAGGGACTGATTTGAGATTTCCTTGCCTTCCCTACACGCGTGTGTGTGAGAGGGTTCTGCAGGAGAGGTCGCACCCTGTTAGTTACTAGCTGTTATCCACTGTAGAGGTTGAGGTCAGCAGATATCGTGACCAAACTACGTTGCTGCTCCCTGAGTCATCTTGGCATCAGGAATGAGGCAGAGATATGAAGATGAATTGTTTTGGATATTTAATCAGACAGTTCTCAAGGGAAGGCTATAAAGAATTGTTCTAAATTACAAATGATAGTAAGAATGAGGATAGCAAATACTTATTAAATTTTTCATATGTGACACTATGCTAATGTATTTTTATGTACTTATTCCACTGTCTCTTAAAACAGCTCTAAATGGTAGGTACTGTTATTATCCTTTTTCAGAAAGGCAGGTGAATGCAAAGAGCTAAATGTTTTTGTCTCCCTAAAACTCATATGTTGAAATCCTAACCCCCAGCACGATGGTGTTAGGAGGTAGGGCCTTTGGGAGGTCAGTAGGTCAAGAGGGTAGAGCTCTTCTCAATGGGATTAATGCTCTTATAAAAGAGACCCCACAGAGGTCCCTTCCCCCTTCCTCCTTGTGACTATAACTTAAAAGCGTTAGCGGACTTGTCCATGGCCCCACTGTGAGTGAGACAGAACCCAAATGTAGGTCTATTTGACTCTACTTCATTATTAGAGGACATTTACTCATAAAAGTTAATCAAATTAGGCAAATCCATATTGAGTGTTTACTATGTGGCAGATGTTCTCTTGTAAAGAAGAGTTGATCTATTGTGTGCACCCAAAGTAATTATAATAGAGGCGATTGTAAGTAGAGTCCTAAGTGTTACGTTAGAAATAACCCAGAGACATCTGTTTCAATCAGGGTCCAACCAGAGAAGTATTAATATTCATTGGTTCATTGTATGTATGTATGTATATATGTAGGTATGTATGAATCACAGGGAATTGACTTGCATGATTGTCAGGGCTGGCTAGGAAAGTCTGAAATCTGTGGAGCAGGCCAGCAGGAAAGGGCTGGGTAGGACTCTCAGTTGTGTGCTGTCCACAGGTGTTACTTCTTCTTTCGTAGGGAGCCCTGGCTCTGCTGAGCCTTATCGACTGAGTCAGGTCCACCCAGATTATCCTGCAGGGGTGTCCAACCCGTGGTTTGTGGGCCACATGCACCCAGGATGGCTGTGAATGCAGCCCAACACAAAACTGTAAATTTACTTAAAAACTTTTTTTTGCTCCTTAGTTTTTGTCAGTATTTGTATATTTAATGGGTGGCCCAAGACAACTCTTCTTCCAGTGTGGCCCAGAGACACCAAAGGTTGGACGCCCCTGATTCTGGGGTAATGTCAAGGTCAATTGATTATGGACTTTAATTGCATCTACAAAATGCCTTCACAACACCACCTAGAACAGTGTTTGATTGAATAATGCAGGACTTTAGTCAAGCCAAATTGACACATATAACTGACCATCACAGCAACTAACTTGGAAAAGGAGAGGGTAAATCATGAAAACATTGTGGAAAAACCTGTTTCTATGATGATTCTCAAAGAATAAGTAGGAGTTAGTCAGAATCAGAACAGAGTCCAGGAGTCCCGGCTGGCAGAGGAAGGTACTTACTTTCCAGATGATTGGATCGCAAACTTTGGAGAGAAGCAGGGGCCCATGGCTCTTTCTGCACCTC
>PVKM010044947.1:0-12085 GCA_004027735.1 Carollia perspicillata | reverse complement strand
CCCCTTCTCTTAAATTCCAGCCGTCGCTTTCATTAAGGACTGCTGTGGGAAAAAAAGAGGAGTGAGGGAAAGAGTAGAGGGGCCTAGAATACTTTAACTGTGTCATGCTTTACTTTGAAAGGTTGTTTTGCATTTGCTGTGGCCATGGACCTCAGATGGTTGGGGAGGAAAGGTATTTTTTAAAAGGGAAGAATTGAGTCTGGGCTTCAAAAAATTCAGTCAGGGAAACTTGAACAGAGGAAGTTAAATCCCCTCCCCTGCAAATTATGATGCTAGCTGGGGAAGCAGTAATGTGTTTCTGTCAGTTTTGACACTCACCACAAGCTGAGTGACTCAGAAGAATGAATGCCTTAGAGAAAAGCCAATGAGCTCGACTCCTGCCCTCCAGATAACTCAAAGGAATAAATTGTTCTGCATAGTGGGGTACATTCAATCAACATGGCATCAATGAAGCTGGAAAACAACAGTTCTTTGATGTGTATATAAACTATTTAACACTTGCACTTTTATGCCCTTAAAATGTGTATTTTATATTTAAATTACCCTCTGAAGTAAACAATATTATACCTATTTTACTACTTCCAGGGAAGAGGCTGATTTCAAATAGTTTTGCCAGCCTCAGCTGGAGTTTTCTGACCTCAGATTCTGTATCTCTCAGAGCCCATCTTCCTGAAAAAAAAAAAAAAAGCCCCACCAGTTCTAGAGGTGTCTCCTTTTTTGTTCAAGGTCAGATATAGCCAAGGGGAAGTGTCCTGTTTCCAAAGTGGAGAATGGGCTGGTGTTGTCCAGAGTGAACGTTGTTGGGTGATGTTAACTCTGCATTTTCTAAAAGCATTATTGTGGGTGAAGGCCTGTGCAATGAGCAGCAGGAAGTTTCTGGAGTTGACTGATTTGGCTTAAGCAGACTACTGTTTGGATAGGGCTTTAGTTTTCCATTTTTCTTCTAAGTTTTGCATTAGTTCTTTTTTTTTCTTTAGGGAAAGTAGAAGTTATTCATAACTGTCAGATGTGGCATAAATTTTACCTGGATAAGATATGTGAAAATTTTTTGAGTCATTTCTTCATTATTGAGTTTCTCTTGAAAAATCATAAACATTTGGGGCCAATAGAAACAGGGTGCTAAAAATATGTCAACTTATCTTCTCATCTACTAATCATATGTTTTCTAACTTATATACTGATGTTATTTGAAAGAAAATCAGAACAATACATTGTTTTTGAACTTTTGCAGCTTTTCAGCTTTACAATCTCATTTCTAGAACTGTTGGTCTTCTAGAGCTATATAATCTGGGGTATCCAGATATTTTGTAGTAGTCAAGGGAAATATCCCCCAGCTCTTTCTCCAAGCCAGTTTAATGCTCAGGAAAGAAGGGGACAGATGAATGTGTTATGATCACTCCAAAATTCATAAAATGTGCTTGATGATCCAAGATGAATAAAACAATAGACTAACAATGAGCTGTTTATAAAATTGGGTCAGTGAGTACTGTGCTTTTCAAAACCTGCTGTAGCTTTTTGAAATTTGATAAAGGGAAATAAGAATCCTGAGGTCTAGTGCAGGCCTTCTCTCAGTAGATTGGCCACCCTTTGAATGGTCTACTGACTTTTTGCTTACATTAAAGGCAGACATAAAAAGTGACAGAGATTCATGGAGCAGGTTTCAGTCCAGATGTACAATGGAATGAGAAAGAGATAAAATGGGGCTTTATACAACTCTAGCTAGGATTCACTCTTATCATAAGTTCTAACACATTCTTACATTGTCTCATTTCAGTTAATTTACAGATTGTAAACTATAGGGATTGGTTGGGCAGGTTCTTCGGCGGTTTCTCACTTTACATAGGGCAAACAATTTGATTCTACACTTCCCCCCTTCTTATAACATTCCTAGACTTCCTAATTTAGGAGGATTTTAATTTTGTGCACCCCAATTTTTAAAACCCTTAATGGTGAAAGGCCATGAATAATAATCATTTAAGGGTTCAGTTACTGCAAGCCTATCACTCATTTCTTCTTTCTTCTGAAAGAATTATACAAAATTAATAATAGTTAAAATTAATAATAGTAAAGCATAAATATATTAATTTCTATATATGTACAATATATTTCTAAATACTCGGCTAAATAAATTAAGCTGGGGCACATGGCTGAGGTAAAAAGGCCAAAATGAGGCCCCTTGCTTTCTTTTTCCAAGTTTCTTACCTACTCCTCCTCATTCCTTCCCCTCAAACTGAAGGTGGAATCTTTCTTTCTGGAGCAATATGAGGGGATTTAGAAACATACCATCATAGCCAAAGGAAAGCAGATGACACAACCAATATGAAAAAATATTGTGGCTCCTGTACATATTACTAAACTGACCCAGGCTACTCAGTCTGTGGTTGTACAAAAGCTTCCATTTGGGAGGGACAAAAAGTTCTGTGAGAAAACATCTGGACTTCTTCCCACTTTGTGCTCAGTTTTGTGGGGAATTCTTAGTAATTTGGAAAAGTCAAAGTGAGAGAAGGGAGAAAGACCACTGGATGTTGTTGTTGAAAGTAAAGAAGTCTACAAGAGCATGCCAGGGCAAATCTTGGCGTACTGCAGGAAGAAAAAGGATATGCTCAGAAATGCAAATGTCTTTTCAGTGCCATGTTTCACCCAAAGAATGCCAGACTCTTAACAATCCGATTAGCAACTCTTGTTCCCTAGAGGAAGAGCTAATAAAGAATAGAGTGTGCAGTGGAGAGTGTGGACAGTTTTCCTTATCCCTGGACCATTCCCAACTTCTTCCAATGATTAGTATATATTTCAGGGATTAATGCATCTCCTGTGGATGGACCTAATACATTTTAACTTGTTTGGATTGCCTTCAAGGATGATGTATTGTCTATAAAAAGGTCTTTCTTCTCCTGAACAGGAATTAGGCAGGGTATTATAATGAGGATATCATGGGGAATAAAATAGTGTAACTGTAAGCAATCAGATGGCACCCACCTTGACTTCTAAGATTAAAATTAAAAAAAATTAGCAACAGTAGTTAGAGAGCTATCAAAAATATTTAAGAAAATATTCATTACATGATAGTTGTAGCTTTTATTTATTTATATAAACTAATTCCTGACAAATCAATCAGTAAGTTATATAGCAGGCTGTCTTACCTCTAAGGTTCACAATTTTCCCACCCAGTAAGTTGTCTTCTGTTGGCATAGATTTTTTATTTTTATTGTTATTATGAAAAATTTACATACAATTAAATTTACTTTTTGATGAACAATTCTAGGAATTTTAACACATGTAGAGAGAGTTGTGTAATGACTATAGAACAATTCCATTGTTCGCAAAAAATTACATCCAGCTGCCTCTTTGTAGTCAAATTATTCCCCCCTCTGCCTCTATCCCTCCATTACTACTAATCTGTTTTCCATTCCTATATATTTGCCTTTTCCAGAATGTCATCTAAGTGTGATCATGCAGCATGTAACCTTTTGAGACTGGTTTATTATACTCAGTATAATGCCATTGAGATTCCACCTATGTTGTTGCACGTATCAAGAGTTCATTCCTTTTTGTTGCTGTGTAGTTTCCCATTGTACGTATGTACCCATAATCACTTATCCCTTTCCCCATCAAAAGACATTTAGGTTATTTTCAATTTTTGGTGATTATGAATAAAGCTGTGATAAACATTCCTGTACATGCGTGTATGGATATAGGTTTTCATAAGTCTAGGTTAAATACCTAGTCCTAGTAATACTGAATCTATGCTCTATTGTTCTTCAGAAGGACTGTTTCATTTTGCATTACTACCACCAGCAATGTATGAGAGCTGCAGCTGCTCTGCATCCTTCTCCTTCTGATAACAGTGTCATGGTATTTATTGTCATTTTAATTTGCACTTCTCTAATGACTAAGTGGTTTTGATAGTTTTCTTTTAGGTGCTTATTTGCTACAAGCATATCTTCTTTGGTAAGGTGTTTTTTTCAAATCTTTTTTATTTATTTTTTATTGTTGAATTTTGAGAGTTCTTTATATATTCTGGATACAGATCTGTTGTTGGATGTGTGATTTTAAAATATTTTCTTACTACCTTTTCCAGAGCAAATTTTTAATTTTAATGCAGTGGAATTTACCCTTTTTTCTTTTATAAATTTTGCTTTTGATGTTATATCTAAGAACGTTTTGCATGACCCAAATCAGGGAGATTTTCTCCCATGTTTTCTTTTAAAAGTTTTATAATTTTACATTTAGATCTAATCATGGGATTAGATGCCCACCCTCATGACTTCATCTAAATGTAATTGTTTCTTAAAGGCTCCAACTTCTAATATCATCGCATTGGAGTAAGGGTTTCAACATAATAATTTTGGAAGGACACAAAAATTCAGTATATAATAATTTGATTTTTGGATATGGTGTGAATTGTAGGTCAAGTTTAATTTTTTTTTGTAAATGAATGTCCAATTGTTCTAATACCATTGGTGGAAAAGATATTATTTCTCCATTAAATATCTTTTGCATCTTGTTAAGTATTAATTGACTATTGTGTAGATCTAGTTTTAAAATTTTTATTCTATTTCATTCATCTACATGTCTATCTTTTCACTAATACCACATATATTGATCACTATAGTTTTATAGTAGGCCTTAAAAACAAGTAGTGAGAATCTCTCAACTATGTTCTTCTCCTTCAAAATTGTTTTAGCTATTGTAGTTCCTTTGCCTTTTCACATAAATTTCAGAATCAGCTTGCCTATATCTACATAAATCCTGCTAAGATTTTGATTGGAATTTCGTGAGCTCTATTGATTGGTTTGTGGGGAATTAATATCTTAACTATGTAGAGTCTCCAAACCATGAATGTAATATCTTTGTTTAGGTCTTCTTTGATTTCTTCCATCAGTATTTTGTAGTTATTAGCTGCTAGATCTCACATATATTGATAGATTTATACCTTAGTGTTTCTTTTGGGGAAAGCTACTGCAAATGGCATTAAAACAATTCAATTTTCAAAAATTTAAAAATTAAATTGGTATTTAATTTATACCAATAAATTAAATTGGTACCAATTGGTATATAATTACAAATTAAAAATTAAATTATATACTACCAATTAATTTTTAATTGGTAGTATATAAATATTATTGATTTTTGCATGTTGACCTTATTTCTTAAAATCTTGCTAGTTTTTGCATTAGTTGTAGTAGCTACTTTAAAGATTTCTTAGAAGTTTTTATGTAGGCAATTATGTTGTCTGAAAAACAAGGATCATTTTATTTCTTTTCTAGTTTTATAGATTTTTGCATTGGCTAGGGCTTCTAGTACATTATTAAATATAAATAGTGAGAGTGGACATTTTTGTCTTGTTCCAATCTTAGAGGAAAGCATGCAATCTTTCACTATGAGATATGATGTCAGCTGTAGGATTTTTTGTACATGTTCTTTACTGAGGCAAAGAAGACACTTTCTAGTCCTAGTATGTTGCTAGTTTTTTTAAAACTCATCAATACATGTTAAGTATTGTCAAATGCTTTTTCTCCTTGTAATGATATGATCATTTGGGTTTTCTTCATTAGATGGTTAATACGGTGAATTACAGTGATTGATTTTTGAATGTTAAACCAGCCTTACATTCCTGAGATCATGCTATCACTTGGTCATGATATTCCTTTCATACACTAAAGGATTCAATTTGTTAATACTTTGTTGAAGATTTTTTTGGTCAATATCCATGAGAGATACTAGTCTATAGTTTGTTTTTTCTGTACCATCTTTGTCCAGTTTTGATATCAGTGTAATGCTGTCCTCATAAATGAGATGGTAAGTGTTCCTTCCTCTTTGACTTTCTGGAAGAGATGGTGTAGAATGGAATAATTTTTTTTCCCTTAAATGTTTGGTATGATTCATCAGTGAAACCATCTGGGACTAGAGTTTTCTTTGTAGAGAGCTCTTTAAACATGAATTCAATTTGTTTAATTGACCATTTTGATTTAATGGTTTAATAGGACCATTTTGTTTATCTTGGGTGAATTTTGGTATTATTTTTAAGGAATCAGTTTATTTCATCTAATTTATTGAATTTATATGAATAAATTTATAATATCTTTTTATCATCTGTTTAATATGTGTGGGGTTTATAGTGATATCACCTTTTTGTTTCTGATACTTGTAATTTGTGTTACTTCTTTCTTTTTGTCAGTTTGGCTACAGTTTTGTCAAATTTTTTTGTACTTTCAAAGAAAAATCTTTTTGGTTTTTTTGATCTTTTTTATTCCTTTTCTTGTTTTAATGTCATTGATTTCTGCTCTTTATAATTTTTTTCTTTCTACTTTCTTTAATTTTATTTTGCTCTTCTGATTCTAGACTTAAGACTAAATTTAGATTGTTTATTTTAGATCTTTCACTAATATAAACATTTTATGTTATAAATTTCATCTAAGCATTGTTTTAGTGTATCTTATCAATTTTAATGATTTTTATTGTCATTCAGTACAAAATATTTCATAATTTTTTTGATATTTCCTCTTTTTCCCAATAATTATTTAGAAGTATGTTGTTTAATTTCCAGTTATTTGGGGGGATTCTGTATATATCTATGTTATTGATTCTAGTTTAACTTTTCTCTCTTTTTTAAAATTGAATTTATTAGGGTGACATTGGTTAACAAAACCATACAGGTTTTAACTACACAACTCTATAACATCATCTGCATGTGCTTACACCCAAAGTCAAGTCTCTTTTTGTCACCACTTATCTCTGCATTGCTGTCTTCCATCTTTTCTAACCCTATCTCTGACAATTATCATACTGTTGTGTATGTCTGTTTTTATTTTTTTGCTTAATCTCTTCACTTTTTCTCCCAGCCCTTTACCTCTCACCACAGCTGTCTGTTCTATGCATCTATGAGTCTCTTTCTGTTTTGTTTGTTCATTTTATTTATTAGACTCCATGTATAAGTAAAATGATACAGTATTTTTCTTTTTCCAAATGACTTATTTCACTGAGCATAATACTCTCCAGGGTCATTTATGCTGTTGCAAAGAGTAAGATTTCTTTCTTTTTATGGCCAAGTAGTATTCCATTGTGTAAGTGCACCACAGATTTTTTATCCACACATCTACTGATGGGCATTTGGGCTGCTTCCAGATCTTGGCTATTGAAAATAAGGCTGCAATGAACAGGGGGGTGCATATATTCTTTCAAATTAGTGTTTTTGCATTCTTCAGGTATATTTCCAGAAGTACAACCATTGGGACATATGGTAGTTCCATTTTTAATTTTTTGAGGTAACTCCATACTGCTCTCCTGAGTGGCTGCACCAATCTGCATTCCCACTGAGAATGCACAAGAGTTCCCTTTTCTCCACATCCTGCACTTGCTGTTTGTTGATTTATTGATGATAGTCACTCTGGCAGGTGTGAGGTGATATCTATTGTGCTTTTAATCTGCATTTCTCTATTGATTAGTGATGTTAATCATCTTCTCATATATCTATTGGCCATCTGTATGTCCTCTTTGGACAAGTGTCTATTCAAGTCCTTTGCCCATTTTTTAATTGGATTCTTTGCTTTTCTGGTGTTTCATTTTATAAATTATTTATAAATTTTGGGATATTAACCCCTTGTCAGATATATCATTGGTGAATATGTTTTCCCATTCAGTGGGTAATCTTTTCGTTTCGTTGGTGGTTTCCTTTGCTGTCCAAAAGCTTTTGGTTTGATGTAGTCCTATTTATTTATTTTTTTATTGTGTTTCCTTTGCCAGAGGAGATGTATATAAAATATTGTTATGAGAATTGTCTGGTATTTTACTGCCTATGTTTTATTCTAGGATTTTTATGGATTCAAGTCTAACATTTAAGTCTCTAGTTCATTTTAAGTTTATTCTTGTGTATGGTGTAAGAAAGTGGCCTAGTTTCATTTTTTGCATGTTTCTGTCCGATATTCCCAACATCATTTACTGAACAGACTGTCTTTATCCTGTTTGTGTTCTCATCTCCTTTGTCAAATAATGTTAATTGACCATGGGGCATGAGTATATTTTTGTGTTGTCTATTCTGTTCCATTGATCTATATGTGTGTTTTTATGCAAGTACCATGCTACTGCCTTGTGGTATAGTTTCACATCAGGGAGAGTGATGTCTCCAACTTTGTTGCTCTTGTTCCTATTTGATGTCTTTTATGGTTCTATATAAATATTTGGAATATTTGCTCTAGTTCTGTTAGATATGCCATTGGCACTTTAATAGGAAGTGTGTTGAATCTATAGATTGCTTTGGATAGTATGGACATTTTAATGATGTTAATTATTTCAATCCATGAACATGATAATATACTTTCACTTATTTGTATCTTCCTCAATTTCTTTCTTTAGTATCCTATAATTTCCCATATACAGGTCTTTTACTTCCTTGGTTAAATTTATTTATGGGTTTTTCATTTTTTGATGTAATTGTAAATAGGAGTTTTTCCCTAGTTTCTCTTTTTGATAGTTCATTATTGGTGTATTAAAATGCCACCGATTTCTGAATAATAATTTTGTATCCTGCTACTTTATTGAATTCATTGACCAGTTCTAGTAGTTTTTGGTAGAGTACTTAGGGTTTTCTATGTACAGTATTGTATCATCTGCAAATGATGACAATTTTACTTCTTTTCCAATTCAGATGCTTTTTTTATTTCTTCTTGTCTGATTGCTGTGGCTAAAACTTCCAGTACTGTGTTAAATAAGAGTGGTGAAAGCCGATATGCCTGCCTTGTTCCTGATATTTAAAAAAATGGTTTTAGTTTTTTGTTTTTTTTTCCACCCCAGCCATCCCTACCTCCCATCTTCAATCCTACCTGCTTTGGCTTTGTCCATATATCCTTTATAGTTGTTCCTGAAACTCCTTCCCCCATTTCCCCTGTTACCCCCCCTCACCTCCCCTCTAGTTACTGTCAGTTTGTTTTTAATTTCAATGTTCCTGGTTATATTTTGCTTGCTGGTTTGTTTGTTGATTAAGTTCCACTTATAGGTGAGATCATATGGTATTTGTCTTTCACAGCCTGGCTTATTTCACTCAGCATAATGCTCTCCAGTTCCATCCATGCTGCTGCAAAGAGTAGGAACTCCTTCTTTCTTTCTGCTGTGTAGTAGCACTGTAATTTAGCTGTAAATCCAGTTTGGGGCCAGAAGCAAGTGGGCACAACTTCCAACAACTCTTTAGCCACTTGGAATCCTGATCTGACTATTCTTATTAACCAAATGAGGGAACTATAGTGCTGGTTTGAGAAGAGACATCCTCCATAGCCTGCACACTTCCCTTCCCAGCAACAGTGAGATTCTGGAATCAGGGCCATCAGATGCTCTAAAAGCAAGCTAGATTCAGTTGACTGGTATCTCTGGTACTTCAGCCACTGTTGTCCTAGCTCTTAGGGAACCATAGTCCAGTTGTGCAGCTGGCAAATCTGAAATCAGTAAGGAGGCCAACAGTGTGGAAACCTACACAGGGATTCTATGTTACAGTCTTGAAGCAGAATGATTTCAGTTTTTCGCATTGAGTATGATGTTAGTTGTGGGTTTGTCATATGTGACCTTTGTTATATTGGGATATGTTCTCTCTATTCCCATTTTGCTGAGAGTTTTTAAAATAATAGGTACTGGATTTTATCAAATGCTTTTTCTGTATTTATTGATATAATCATGTGATTTTTTATCCCTCATTTTGTTTATGGAGTGTACCATGATTGTTGATTTGCAAATATTGTACTAACCTGCATCCCTGAAAAAAATTCCACTTATCATGGTGTGTGATCTTTCAAAGCCATTGCTAGATCTGGTTTTCTACTATTTTCTTGAGGATTTTAGCATCTATGTTCATCAGGGATAGTGGCATATAATTTTTTTTCTTTGTAGTCTCTTTATCTGGTTTTGGAATTAGGATAATACTGGTCTCATAAAATGAGCTTGAGAGTTTTCTCTCTTCATGACTTTTTTAGAGTAGTTTGAGAAGGCAAGTGTTAATTCTTTGAATATTTGGTAAAATTCACCTGTGAAGCCATTTTGTCCAGGACTTTTACTTGTCGGGAGTATTTTTGATTACTGCTTCAATTTCACTAGTTGTTATCAGTCTATTTAGGTTTTCTGATTCTTCTTTTTTTAATTGTTATTCTGTTACAGTTGTCCCAATTTTCCCCCTTTTCTCATTATTCCTGATTAGTTTTAGAAGACTGTATATTTCTAGGAATTCATCTATTTTGTCCTATTTATTAACATATAGTTGTTCATTACATTTTCTTTCCTTTGTATTTCTGTAGTATCCATTGTTACTTCTTCTTTTTCATTTTGATTTTATTTATTTGGGTCCTCTCTCTTTGTCCTTGATGAATATGATTAAGTGTTTGTTAATCTCGTTTATCTTTTTTTAAGGAAACAGCTCTTGGACTCATTGATCTTTTGAATTGTTTTTTAGTCTCTGTGTCATTTATTCCTGCTCTAATCTTTATTATTTCCTTCTTTCTACTTATTCTGGGCCTTGTTTATTATTCTTTTTCCAGTTTCTATAGGTGTAGGGTTATATTGTTTATTTAGGATTTTTTTGTTTGTTTCTTGTGGTAGGTCTGTAATGCCATGAATTTCACTCTTAGGACTTCTTTTGCTGTGTCCCATAGATTTTTGGTTGTTGTGTATTCATATTAATATCTTATGATAACTTTTGATTTCTTTCTTGATCTCACCGTTGACCCATTCATCATTTTAGTAACGCTTTATATAACCTTCATGACTTTGTTTTTTAATTTTTTCTTGTGGCTGGTTTCTATTTTATACCATTGTGGTACAGATGAAGAGAAAATGCTTGATATGATTTCAATCTTCTTGATTTTATTTTGGCTTCTTTTGTGTCCTAGCATGTGGTCTATCTTAGAGAATATTCCATGTGCACGTGAAAGAATGTGTATTCTGCTGCTTTAGAATGAAACATTCTGTGAATATTTAATTTATTCCATCTGCTCCAGATTGTCATTTAACATCTCTCTTGCCTTATTGATTTTTTGTCTGGAAGATCTATCCACTGATACCAATGAGGTGTTAAAATCCCCTACTATGACTGTAGCACTTTTGATCTCTCCCTTTGTGTCCACCAAGATTCTCTTTATATATTTAGGTGCTCCTA
Source organism: Carollia perspicillata (assembly GCA_004027735.1). Lineage (NCBI taxonomy): Eukaryota > Metazoa > Chordata > Mammalia > Chiroptera > Phyllostomidae > Carollia > Carollia perspicillata. Next base: position 954 of record PVKM010044947.1, on the reverse strand, counting down.
TATTGGGTGCATATATATTTACAAGGGTTGTATCCTTTTGTTGGATCGATCTCTTTAGTACTGTATAAAGATTGTTTTTTGGTTTTTTTTTTTTGGTCTCTGTTATGGTCTTTGTTTTGAAGTCCATTTTGTCTGATATAAGTATTGCTACCCCAGCTTTTTAAAAAATTTTCATTTGTATGGAGCATTTTTTTAAATCTCTTCACTTTCAGTATGTTTGTATTTTTTGTTCTGAGTTGGATGTCTTGTAGATATTGGTCATGTTTTTTGGTTGTCACTTTTTCCCCCATGAGCTTGGCATGGTGGTGTTGTCAGTAGTTGGAAGTCTGCATTAGTGCACTCCCCAGTCTGTTGCTGTAAGAATAGGTGTGCTCAATTCTGGGAAGATGGCACCTGAGAGGGGTGTGGGATAGGGACTCAGAACAGGGTGTCAGTAGCTGAACCTCCAGATATCTCCTTGGGGCCACGCCACTCAAATCTTCTCTTTATGATTCCTGTATGCTTTGAGTCACCTTCCCTTTATTGGAGCTCTGGGTGAGTGCCTGAAAGCAAGACCTTGTGTGTTGGCCCTTTAGAAGAGCACCTGGCTTTCTAGAGGCTCTCTCTTTTTCCAGGCAGACAGAATGCTTGCTGTCTGCAGGCTCCTCTTCCCAACCCTGGTGCTTTGGGTTGGGGATCCCAGCATGAGGTTGAGACCTCACACTTCTCAGGAGGGAGTTTTGAAGATGAGGTATCTTTTCGTCTTCTCAGTCACCACATGAGAGTACAGGGTCCAGCCTTCACCACATCTCTGCCCTTCTTACCAGTCTCTATGGAGCTAATTTTGTGAATCCTTGGTTATAATACTCCTGTTCAGCTGTCCTTCAATTGATTATTCAGGTTGATTGCTATATAATTTAGCTGTAAATCTGGTTTGGCACCAGGAGGATATGAATGTAGCACCCACCTATTCCA
>PVKM010044946.1:0-12088 GCA_004027735.1 Carollia perspicillata | reverse complement strand
TGACCCTAGGAGGATATTGGCAGCTGGGATACAGAGCCCTAGGGCTTGGAGTAAGCTGCTCACCCACCTTGATCCCCCTGCATGGCAGCTGGAAGGCGAGCCAGAAAAAGGCTCGTGGAAAAGCACACGATTCTCTCTCTCTCTCTCTTTTTCTTAAAAACTTCCAATTAAATTTGGAATTTAAATGACATTTTTAAGTTTAAAAAATCTGCCTAAACTGGAGTTCTTAAACTTGATACTCCTCAACCATACTTGCTCCCCGGCAACGCATACATTCACACACACTCTTCATCAAATTAATTCTACAAATTAAAGAGACATTATTCTGAACGTGAATCTGTGTCCCCAAATAAGGGTAAGTGGGCAGGAGTACTTGGAGGTAAGGAACATAGCAAGGAGAAAAGGTATCTACTTATATTTGGCTTGCGGTTATAGCAAAAGGGAAATATAATGAAAAATTACTTAACAAGAGCAACAATAAAACCCTACATCTGGTGATAAAATGTTGCATATTCTGACATTAAATTTTCAAAAACAACAACAATAACAAAAACCAAGCCAGTGGGCCCAGCTGTAGAATGAAAGGCCAACCCTGAGCCCAGGGCTTACTACACATTAGTTCTGACTGCAGACTTCACTTGGGTTTTCTGAACAAAACTAACTCACTTGGCCCTGGGAGGGAAAATCACAAACTATGTGCCCAGTATTCCCATCTGAAAACTGAGCTGGCCTGGGGAAGATGGACTGATTAAAGCATTTTGAGAATATAAAACTTCAGGTAATTGCAAACATTTAATCTAATAACGTAATTAGATTTTGAAGGTTGTGTCTTGGTCATTTTGTTTTCTGAATGCAAGCGGGAAAGGACTCCTTTCAAGCTTGTTCTGTTTATTTTCCTGAAGTCATTGGCTGTCCTGACAAAATGGTGATTGGACTGGTGATCTCTTGGGCCATGATATGTTTTGAGATGCTTTTCTCTATTTTCTAATATCATTTATTCAATTCATTGTTACCTTTTACCTACATGTTAACAGTAACTAACAATACATCATTATCACCAGATATTAAATCTCTTTAAAACATTTCATTTGGGGCAGAGTGTAATGAATGTAGAATGAGGCTGTGTTTTTGAAAGGGGGCTCACTAACCTCTTTAAACAGTAGAATAAGAGACTTTATGAATTAGCAATGAAATCGTGCCTTGTGAACGAGGCTCATTAAAAAAAATAAAACAAGTTTTCTATTTAGTGCCAACACTTAAAGGTCGGGATTATGAGCAGTCATTTCCACCTGAGCCTCTGACTCAGTGTAAAGGTGGACAGTTTCCTTCCTCTGGGCTTCCGCCACAGAATGAGATGAGAGCACCAGACCACAAAAGGAGGACTTACAATGAGGTTTGGAAGAATGTGGGATTTCTATTCTTTGAGAAAGTTTTCTTCGTGTGCATCTGTTAACTATTATTGCACATTTGAGATACCATTAATCAGTAGCATCTTTTACAAATGAAGAGTGGATTGTTGCATATTGAGGTTCAGCCAAGCAGCCCCATTAGCTGGCGTACACTGAAGCTCCCTTGCAAAAACATGTTTCTGCTATTATCCTTACAGAAGGCTGTGTGTTCACACACATGCACAATTATGAGACTGAACACTCCCTTCTTTTAGGGTTGCTCTTTGATCTTTTGTTGTTTTGCTGCTTGTGTCCATATGGAAATGTTACCAACCAGCAGGGTAATTCCTTTCCATTTTGATTTCTCATCCAGAATCTGCCCCCCTGTAGTTTCTTATTTGTGTTGGGCTCCAGATTGATGCTACTATTTCAAAGGAGCACACCTCATCGGGTTCAAAAGCCCAATTTGCTTTAAGTAGCCATCAAAGAATACACTTAGATTTAAGAATCTGTTTGTGTCTGAGTTTTTCTGACGTGAATCAACAACTTGGGCATCTCAAGAAAAATACATCTTTTTAAGAAACTTTCTGGTGAGACTGGGGGCGTGTGGGATTAGGTAGGCAGTTCATGCTGTCAGCCTTGTGCTTGTTTTCTGTATAGTGCTCTGCTCATTTCCACTGTGGCTTTCACCAACACACACACACACACACACACACGACCTCATCTCATCCAAAGAAAATTTACTGAAAATATTTAAACCCTTAAAAAGCTCAACTTGTGGATGGTAGTTTATATCCATTCCTGCATTTTCTTCCTGTGCACTGTACCCAGAACTCTAGGGCAGGAAATCCCGCACCCACCCCCCAGCCCTTATTACACTGGAAAATACCAATGATGTGAGAGCATAGAAGTATGTGCTTACTAGGGAGCGTTCCTTTTTTAAGAGCCTTCCGAAGCTCCTCCCTAGGAGAGATTAAATAAAGCAGTGCTTTCCCACTTCCCAAGACTATCTCCACACATCAAACAAATGAAAATCCTTCCAAAAACTCATCTCCCTTCATGCCCACACTCAAATGTGCTGTTTAATGTGGGTCGACCAAAGTCTTTTTCTGATTTTCCTCCCCATCTGTTCTTTGAATAAACAGGCATCCTAAAAAGAAGGAGGACTTAAAGGATCAAATTTGGTTCCTGTATTTGGAAATGTTTTCAAAAGACCACACCGCACTTGGCTATTTGGTCAAATTAGGTTCCGTTTGCTTCTAATAGCACTTAATTACCTCCCACATGCTTCTCAGACTCTTTCACCTCTCAGTCTGCACAGCTTAGCTATTATGGCATCGGAAAATGTTTTTTAAAACCCCAGTGTGTGAGCTGGTAGAACTGCTGCCATTGACTTTGTCCCCAGGATTCCATGGCCACCTGCCGTTCAGGTGACCAGTGACTCTACCAGGGTCCAGAACTGTAGAACCCAAAGAACCAGACGCAGAATCCATTGGTTTTTAACTTTTTAAGTTGTTGTGTGGTTGCTATAGACACAGTGCCTCAATTTCTTTCTTTTATAAATGAATTAATACACTTGAAGGATTTAAAAGTGTACTTGGATGGAGAACAATACACACTGATGAATCTCTGAGAAAAAGTACAACCCAAAGTATGAAAAATCCAGAACGAATTATCTTATGGTATCTTCAGGATGGGATTTGGTTGTCCTGACTAATTAGCTGCTATTTTTGCTTCTCCAGATTAAAAGGGAGGGGAGGGTGGAGTAAGGAACTTCTGTGGAATGTAATGCATTTTTTCGGTTTTCAACATTTCCAGCTTAAAATCTTTGAAGAAGTTAAGAATATGGTTGTTATTTTAAAGTGCATTCCAATGGCATAATGTATAAAAACTAGTTTTTTTCATTATTGTACTTAGTTTAAACCTGGGTTAAGCATTTTTTTCAAGAGCCAGATAGTAAATGATTTAGGTTTCGTGAGCCCAGGCAACATTTAAGATATTATGTGGGAACTTTAAATGGCAAAGGAGAATGTCTCTTATCCCACTGCAGCACTGTTTGTCTCCCAGGTGGTGGGCACATTTTGCACAGGGCTACTGTCAGCTGGACACATTCCGTGGGGCACAGGGAGAAGGATGGTGGTCCTCAGTTAGAGGGCCGGCACCATAAGCAGGAGCAGGCACTGGGGTTGAGGGGACACCCTACCTTAGCCCCTGCCACTCACAGTGTTAGCACCTGAGAGTAGTGCCCGAGGATCACACACAAAATAGGCTTTGGCTGGTGTGGTCCATTGACTGTAGTTTGCCAACTCCTGCTTAAACACACACCTGGGCACTGATGACTCCCCAGTGTTTACCTCCAGTGTGAGCTCCAGCTATCTGTTGTACATTTCCTCTTAGCCACTTGGCAAACACTATAAAGAAAAGATGTTCTAAACGGAACTCATTATTACCATCTTCCCTTTGGTTTTACTTCTGTAAATAGCACCACTACTCGCCAAGATGCCCAAGTCAGAAACCTCATGTTCATTTTCAACCTCTTTTTTCCTTTGTCCTTTTATTCCTTTGCTGTACAGCTCCTGGGGTGGAAACAATTTAAAGGCATAAACAGATCTAGCTTACATTTAATGTCTAACTCTTTGCGGAGTGCCCAGCATATAGTAGGCTTTTAAAAATTGGTTGTTGAATTAATCTTGAAATGAACAAACTCAGTTGATTCTTCTTGATTATTTCATTCTTCTGTTAAAATTCTTCAATGGCTTTCCATCAAATAGAAAATAAATATCAAATATTTAGCAGACCATGCAAAACTTTTCTTGTTTGACTTTGCCTACCATGAAAGACTGACCATATAGAATCACATTAAATGTACCAACATCTCTCCTACTTCATGTATCTATTCAGGCAGTGTAGTTCCCTCTGCCCAGAACACCTTTTCCCACCTTTTTTACATGGTAACCTCTCCTCATCCTTCCAGATGAATCTGCTATCATCCGCAGGAAGATTCCCCAGGGGCCTCCTTATTCATGAGGTGTTTGTCCTTACGGTACCAGGTACCCCCACTCTTTCAAAACACTTCATCAGTGCTGAAACTACTTGTTCAATGCATTTAGCCCTTACTGGATTATATACAGCATGAAGGCAAGATTTTGGCTGTGAGTCTAGAATGATTATTGTAATCAATGATTATAACACCCTCGGGGTGCATGTCAATGTTAAAATAAAACAATCAAACAACAGAAATAGGCTTAATTTCTTTCTGAAGTTTGGGTAGGCAGAGAATTACAAATAGGCAAAAGTAGAAAGGATAAACAATCATAGCATTGTATTAATTTAGAAAGTCTGAAACAAGTCTTGGTGGCAATGACGTAAGGAGAGAATGTGTACAATAACAACTAAGTTATTACTTGGATATAGGCATTATGTTGCTGAATGCATCCATCATATAACTAGGCATTGTTAAAAATCTTTTCAACATACCCCAATGATTGGGATATAATGAACGGAGAGAGATTATAAAGGGGAGAGATAATAGAGGGAAGATTATAGACTTTTGGAGGAGGTTGGGTTTTTTAATTTAATAAGTACCTGAGGACACTGTATTCAGACTTTCCAGCTACAATCTTTCCTTAAGTAGGAAGGACTGGAAGTTAGATGGATCTGGATTATTACTATTTAAAAAAAACACTACACCATTGGGGGCTTGGAAAATGCCTGTTTTAATTCCTTTTCCTTTTCATTTTTCTTATCTCAGTAAAAAGGTATAAAATTTTTCCAAAAGTTTTATTTCAAAATGCTTTAGAAATAGGGCTTTTAGTAACCTGAACCCCCTCCTTCCCCAGCGATGCAATCAATTTACCAAACCTGTGATTCAATAACTTCTTTAGGGAGAAAACTTCTTATGCTTTCCTATCTTCTGGTTTTCTGTAAAAGAAGACAATACATTATGCTGTTAACCATAATTAATTACAAGAGAACAGAATTCATTTTCCCCCTGAAAATGTTGATTTCTGAGAAAAGTAGGAAATTGGGATTTTTCCTTTTTTTTTTTAAACATTAGGGTAGAAACCGGCAGAAATAAATTGTCTGTGGACCAATCAGACCTCCGGAATAAATGAGATACCTCCAAGTAGAACTCTCTCTGAGGCCAGGTTTAGGCTCTGGGGGAAAAATATGCTTGTAGGACTTGAAAGATGACAACTATTTCCTTTGCATGATGATACAGAAAAGGATTTATGCCCCTCCAAATTTCTCCTGAGTCCTCACTAATAAAATAAAATCAGCTGCAAAATCGCTCTGCTCAGCATGGACTGTGACTTCTGAAAGGCTTCTTGAAATTTATCAGTATATTTTTGTCTTATACCATCTTTGTGCTTCACAACTAAGGATGCTTGTTAGGGCCCAATGAGGAAGAGACGTTTTCCCAAACAGGAGGCAGCCGCAGTCCTGGCAGATGTCCCCTACTTGCCAGGTGGGCAGACACAGGCTGAAAGCAGTGTGCGGTAGAGGTTCTGTATGCTGCTGGGGCTGGTTACACAGTGAATGGGGCTGACAAGGCTCTGTATTAACTACTTTCTTCGTTCTAGATTATTTTGCTCTGGAGTATTTCACACGGGCTTCCAAGAAAGACTGGGCCACCGCACTACCAGGCAGAAATGAAAGGGAGCAGCCAGGAGACACGCACCATGTGCAGGACACTATATAAGGCACCGGCGGACCGGTGTGTTCCTTTTGGGAGACCCTCGTGATTCCTTCTAGGCCTGGTGTTTTCATGGTCTGCTCTAAGACTCTGTCAAAGTGAGCTTGTCCTTTTAATGCAGGCATGTCTGTTTTTCTCATCTTAGAGTTGTTTTTCAGAAGGTAGGGACTGTCTCTGGATTTTTTCAGCCTTGTCGTAGAACTTTGTTCACTGCTATGAAGAAAGGAGAGAGCCGCTAAAGAGAATCTGAGAAATCGAATTGTAAAGTGAATGCGTCAAATGATGCATAAACTCTTAACCTAAGGCAAAATAGTGCTAATTTTTTTACTTTTGAAATTTAAATAAAACACTTAAGATCACTTTGCATGTTTATGTGTAGTTTCACTTTATTTAATTACCGCATAATTTTTTTCCCCTGGCCTCTATTGTTTCTGCTTCCTCCTCTGTCCTTAGTTGAATCGATAAATTTATAGTGAGGCTTTATGTCTGTTTATTCAGAAAAATTTATTCTAATTCTAAACCTATGGTCTTATTTGCTAATTTCTAAGCATTTGCTTTTTCTTTTTTTGTATATTTTGCATCTATTTCTTAGTGACAATGTGGTAGAGATAGTGCTGTGTGTTCACCAATTTTCATTTGATTTCCTCTTCCCTGGGTCCATGGCAGATCACACACCCCAGTCCCTCTGAGTTATGCGCTAGCCGACGGACCCAGCCTAATAAAATGTGAAAGGAAGGAACATGTGTCAGTTCCAGGTTGAGACTGTGAATAGGCATCCAGGATTTTTTGGTCATTTTCTTACCCCGCCATGGAGAATGCAGAGATCTCACATGGAGATGGAGTAGTCTCAAGTTCAAAGCCACTGGGATCACTGTGTCACTGTGTGGAGCACAACTGCCAAAGGGAATGGCCAGAACCCACTGCCAGACTTTGCATCTGTTCTGTTTAACTATTTCAATACTAAGAAGGCAGGGTTGTTGTTTATGCAGCATAAACCCAGCCTAATCTAGCTGATACTGAAAGGGTGTGTAGGAATTCTTGTTTATTCCCCTGTGAGCTTCTGTTTCATCTCTGGGGATAACTTGAGCTGCAAACAACAGTCTTGAGCTGAGGATCATAGATTTTTTGGATGGTAGACTCCTAAATTATTATTAGTGTGCTAGCCACTTTAAATCAAAGGGCAAAATAGTGAGAATTAGATACATGTTGAAGACAAGACACCACAGTGGAAAAACTAAGATAGCCCTGGATAAGATTCCCAGTATGCCTCCTATTATCTCTATTTATACGAGCTTTGTAATTTACTTTCTAAATCTTGGTTATCTCATAATTAAAATGAAGATACTAAATATCTGCTTTATAGATCTGGTGGAAGAATGTGTTGGCATGTGCGTGGTTCTCAGTAAAACTCATTGGATTTTGTTTTCACCACTAATAAGCTACATGCCCTTGAGAGCCACACTTGGCCTTTGTAAGCATGAGGGCGCTTTTTTTTTTTTTAATGTTTAAAGGTAGAAGTAGTATTTGTCATGGGGGTCATAGTAAAGATTAAGGACAATGTATATGCTCTGCACTGTCTGGCACATGCTAAATCTCAATAAAGGATGATTTCTTCCACGACTTGAGCAGGCCCATTGGGATTTACTCTCCAGAGTGATATTTTTAAAGCCTGGTCTTATGTTTTGATTGGTGGCATGGAGAGTTTACCCTGCCCAAGTATAGATTCGAACAGTTTCCTTTTGATATACTTTCATTAGTGTGGTGGTGCAAACTAATAAAATGAAACTATCCTTTGTTGTGCTTAAGCCCTGTCATTCAATATATTTATAGACAGCTTTTCAAATCCGTGTTGGATTGTATAGGCTTCAAGTATGGCTTCCTATCCTGGGGTTATCATGTCATAGGGATAAAAAACCTGGTTTGTGTTTTCTCGTAACTTTAAAAAAGCAATCCCACTGTCTACCACTGACTTTCATTAGTTTCTTAAACGACTCTAATATGTCTTTCATAACAAAAACACAATGGAAACACAAGATAGAGAGTTTGCTCTCCTACATCTGCTGACATCCTTTCCCGTCCTGATTTGCTCCCTGTTTTTGACAGTCGAGTTCATTCGAGAAGTGGAAGCACAAATATCCAGCTAGCATCTTGCATACATTATCTTGCAATAATTCACAGTACACAATAAACAGCTGTTAATGAAGAATCATCTCAAAGCAGAGATATCTAGTTTTATGACTACTCTGTGCAACTAATTAACAAAGAAATCTTTATTGCCTCTCATATCCATCTTGCCCCTTCACATTTATGTCTTTTTAGCATTTTTTCTTCAAATTTTGTGAGTGATATTGGCCCACATTGTCTCATGCTCTGGATGGATTAAGATGTAATTGTAGTCTCTTAAGTCTCGGCGACCACTTTTCTTGCCAGTGTCCTACACGTTAGGCCTTCCACTTTTCAGGGGGAACAACACCCTCCAGCTGTCCTGGTCCACCCCCCAGAAATCTGCGAAAGGGAATAATTTTAAGTTTCTAATGACTTTATGTGCACTAAATGCACGAACTTCAGCAAGTTGCTTAACCTTTGGTATATTCCCTCATCTGTAAAATAATGATGTTTGATGAGATTACACATTATCAATCTTTTAAGGGCAAGGATTTTACAGCAAAACAGAAATTACTGTATCAAGAGCTTTAGGGCTTTCAAACAGCAGACTGAAGGAGGGGATGCTGAGTTTAATCAAATGATGGATTTCTAGTGACACACTCTTCTACTTGTTGACGGCTGTGTGTTGGACGCAGCTCGCTGTGCATCACAGGGGAACTCGAACAAATGCAGCCCGCATTGTTCCTGACCTGATGCAGTTTTCAGTTCAGGCGTGGAGGCACGTGTGACGAACCTCATGTCGAAGAGTTCAGTTAAATCGGTTGATGTCATAGTGGAGTCGCAATCAGCAGAGTGGCTGGTTTATGCCCATTTTAGTTAGCTAGAGTTTGGTAGATAATACAGCTGCTTACACCATCAAAAATAGGATCACTTTAAAAAATGAAAACGAGGCTTATATTTGCTGCCCGCATTCTATTTACAGATGTGAAGTCCACTTGTTTATTGCAAAGAACATGTTTTGCGTGTTCTCTACATACACAGTAAAACCTACCACGTAGTTTTGTATTTCTAGGAAACAAAAGAGATGGATTCAGGGTAAAAAGGAGACATTTTTGTGACTTCAAACAACCATTGTAGCTTTGCGCACAGTTGTGTGTAGGTCGGGGATTTAAGAACAACTCAGCCAGGTAATTTCTCTCTATTCCATGTGGGGTCATCCGGGGTTGGAGAATCCGCTCCCGTGATGCTTCTTCATGCACACATCTGGCACCTCTGTGCTCCGTGGTCTTTCAACACATACTGTTTCATTTTCCAAGGCCTCTTCATGTGGCTGGAGCACCTCTAGCAAGATGGTCTCAGGTAATCTTACCTTTTTACCAGCTAGCTGATTCTGAGAGGAGGGGACAGAAGTATCCATTCTCTTAAAGATTAGGCGCGGGAACGGGCTGAAGATCACTTCTGTCATACTTCATTGGCCAAAGCTGTTAGAGGGAACACTCCTTTCAATGAGAAAATTTCAGAGGTGAATCACCTTTAATCTGCCATATACTCTTTGGGGCATATAAGTAGTATGAAATCATAAGGCTTTGATTTTTTTATTTTCCTGATTTTTTTAAGCGTAAAAAATAAATAAATGGTTAGTCCAGCCGACTTTCTCAACAGTAAGCTACCGACATTTTGAGCGAGATCATTCTTTGTGTGGGTGTGTGCTAAGGGTTGCAGAGTAGATAGCATCCCTGGCCAGCACCACGGAAAGCCGTTTGTGCTTTACCCCTATCACTGGACGATACAAACATGATGTTAAAACTCTCCTTGGTAGAGTGGACAGTACTTCCAGGTGAAACCACAGACTGTGGCTTAAGGGGGTAGATTTCCTAGTGAGGCGATGATCAAGGTACTTTTTGGCTTGTATGGATGTAGGTAATGATCAAAGGATTTGTTTCCGTTTCACTCCAATCCATGCAATTCACAGTTCTTACTGAGTACTTGCATTCCCTGTGTTCCTGGCAACGAAAGCTGTTGCAGGGTTGCAGGAGTGTAAAGTATGCACCCTGTCCTCAAGTAGGATACAACGTTACTGTAGCACTATTACTCAGTCTTCAATAAAAACACTTTATGCTACTTTCCATGTGGAAAGGGCATTTATTACAGGACACTGGGAATCAGAAAACTAAAAAGCACACACACACACACTCCTGAAGCACACAATTCAGATGTACTACTGCTGACATTCAATGGCTATCATTCCAATTATTAATATGTGTACCTATAGGGAAAGATTATAAATGTATGTGCATATATAACATATAATACATAGTACTTTGTCGGGAACCTGGGCTGGGCAGAATCTGGCCTTTCGGCTGATGCAATCAGCTCGGGGGTTTACGCTCCTCAGAAACAACAAGACACTACGGTTGGTCTTCCTGTTGTTACCACCTGCAGCCTAGCCTCCCCATTATTGCCAGTTACAGCTAGCCCAGCCCATGCCAAGAGCATGCACAGAGCACGAGCACAGACTACCAATCAGAGTATAGGACACGCACGCCGGCATGCGCGCAGTAACCTATCAAGAAGTGTTCCTTTGTGTACCCCTCACCAATCAAGTAGCGACACACTTCCCCTTCCCCCCCTATATAAGTCTTTGCCCGAAAATAAAATTTTGCAGCTTGATCAGAATTTGTTGTCTTGCTGCCATTCTTTGCGCCTCTTGTCCCCCTCACCCATTTGCTCCAGACAGGTGGTCGAGCCCCAATTGACTGCTCTGCTGGCCGGAGCAGTACTTTATAATAATTTCTATATGGTGCAGTAAAATACATAGTGCATTTTGTAATATGCTTTTGATAATTGTTAACACTAAGAAATAACGGAATTTATGTCTAACATAAAGCATTACTTAAATTAGGTATTAAACAGAATCCGAGGGTAAAAGTGTGTATAGGATATTGACTAGACTTAGTGGGGAAGCCTTCATGTGATAATTGAAGCTTCATAGGGAGTTTGGAGAATGGATGGATTTAGGATTACAAGGTCCTAATCAATAACTCCATGGTAAGAATAAGCATAATATAATTAGAAGACAATCTAGTTTGTATCTGTGTTTTTGTCTACCTTTAATAAATGTGAAAATTTTATTAGGTTTCACTGCAAAAAGCTTTGATTTTGAAAATGCTAATGCGTTCAAGAAATATGGGGAAATTGGGAGCAAGCGTTGGTTTTTAAAATGTTCTCAGAGATGTCACTAAAGTCTGAATAGTGTTCTAAATAAACCAACAGATGGATTCAGTGACAGCTGTGATATATTGGTCCTAAATGGAATTGTAGGGTGGGAATTTCAGAAGTTGGTGAGGGAGGAAATAATGAAAGGCACCCTCTAAAGGACATCCATAACTCATAGTGAGATAAACTCCAGAACTTCTATTTCTTATCCAAAGTGAAAGGAAGGACAAGGCTTCCTCTTATTGTTTTCAAGTTACTGTTATCATGATATAGAAGTTAGATAGTTATTGCCAACTACCTTGGCAGTAAGTATTATATTCTAAATAATATTAATGCATTTATTAATATGAGTTATAGTATCAGTAACCAAATTACTAATATACCAATAAAGTTATGAAAGTGAATATGAATTACACAAGGGCAGAAATTTTATTTTGTTCTCCTCTCTCTCCTGACCAATTAAGAATAATTAGCATATAGGAGTGGTGATAACTGAATAAACAAAAGTCTCACATTAAGGAGAATGTACTTCTTCATGAAAAATATGACCAGAAATAAGTGGCATAAAATAAAATAATTATTTTCATAGCAAATAAGAAGTTTTGACTGTAATAACTAGTCAATAAAATGCTGTTTTGATACTATTGCAACATGATTGAGTATAATCTACCCAATAGTAAAT
>PVKM010044945.1:0-12092 GCA_004027735.1 Carollia perspicillata | reverse complement strand
CAGCTGCTCTGTTCTTCCCGGACGGCAGACATTGAAGTGGGGCGCATCCTGTGACGTCATAGCCTTGCGCTGAACTAGGAGGAGAAGCATTTGTTAAAGGTACCAGTTGGGATAAAACGACCACTGTGCAGGTTTTCAATCAGTCGTCTAGCTCTGGGATCAGTTCTCTGAAGGTCTGAGAATGCTCGGAGGCGTGTGTGCAGGACTTGGGCCCGGAGCAACCCGTGGACATACACTTTCTGTCAAGGGCCAGATGGTAAATATTCTAACGTTCATGGGTCAAATGATCATTGTCGCAACTACTCTGTCCTTGGAGGTTAAACACACTCATAGGCAACATGTCAACAAATGGGCATAGCTACGTGCCAGTACAATCTGATGTGAGTTTTAAATTTCAGTGCCAGTAAATAATTTTTGCATGTCATGAGATACTCTTTTTTTTCAACCTTTAAAAATGTAAAATTCTTCTTAGCTTGTAGCCCATACACAGTCACGCAGTGAGGTGTACTTAACCTTTGAGCTGTAGTTCGCAGACCCCTAGACGACAAGGGAGCAAAGGGGCCTGTGTGCTTTCGCGGTAGCTCAGGAAGGTGAGATAGACTCTGCTGAGTATGAGTCCTGAATATCTAGCCTTTTCACTGACACCACCAGACCCTGTGGGACAGCTGGCTGTAGTGTTGTAACTAGCCCTTGAGACAGGACAGATCTTAGGATCAGTAAGCTAGTTTTAGAACTGGGTGCTGATAATTACCACAGCAGTCTTTCAGGTGTCTGACCCTTGACTGAGGCCGTCTGCACATCTCACCAAGTGGGAGCAGATGCCATTTCCACATGTAAATAAAGAGATTAAAGCTCCTGGAATATTGTGCAATGTTCTATGTGAAGCCCAGATTACAATAACAGTTATCTCTAGTCTAGCCGCTGAAATTCATACCTTCCTTTGTTCAGTAGTTGAAAGAGGTATGTTGTTTTTAAAAACTGTTTTGCTGAGGTATAGTTGACCATGAACTACATATATCTAAGGTGTACAATCGAGAAGTTCCAGTATATGTACCCATGAAACCATTACCACAATCAAGATATCGAATACATCCTTCACCTCCAAAAGTTTCCTCTCTCCTCTCCCCATTCCTCTCCTCTTTCCTACAGAATCACTGAACCCGCTTTCTGTCACTGTAGAGTAGTTTGCATTTTATTGCATTTTATGTAAATAGAATCTTACACTACTTTTGGTCTTGCTTCCCTCATTCAGTTGATTTTAAGATGCAGCCATGTTGCATGTATCAATTCATTACTCCTCGTGGCTGAGGAGTATTCAGTGATATAAATGTACGGTAGTTTATCTGTTCATCTGTTGATGGACACGTGAATTGCTTCCACTTCTTGGACACTATAGACAAGATTGCTGTTAACATTTATGTGTAGGTCCTTTTTTTTTTAAACATGTTTTTTTCCTATGTCACTTCTCTTGGGTGAATATGTAGGAATGGAATAGCTGGTTACACGGAAGGTATCTTGTTTAACATTTTAGGAAATGCCCAAACTGTTTTCCAAAGAAGCTGCCCTGTTTTATATCCCCACCAGCAGTAGGAGGGTTCTCGTTCCTCTATGTCTTCTCCAATTGGGTGTGCTGTTTCAGGAAGCCATTCTAGTGGTCATTTACCTGATAAACTCTCTTAAATGTGGAAAACCATGATCTGAGAGTCACTTACTGCTTGTTCCCAAAGAGCGCTGATCCCTGGCACCTCTTTTTATTCCCAGAACATCCTGTAAAATGAGGAATTAAAGGACCAAACAAAAATTCACGGCTTAGGCAAAGTTTGGCTCCCAGTCTAAACAGGGCTGTCTTTTTCTTTTTGTTTTGTTTCTCTTTCCCTTTAAATATGAACACACTGGTTTTCTTTCCTCCTTTCCTTTTTTACTTCCTTCAGTTACAGTGCTTTTGCCATGTTGAGACATGAGTTTTGCGTCTTGGTCTGTGAGAATCAAGCTGTGTTCTGCCACCTCATGAATGTCTCAGGAAAATTAAGATGCTCCTGGAGAAAACCCCTTAGGTAATAGCTATATCACAGCTTTTACTTTTCAGAGTGCCTTCCCTGGAATAAAATTATTGCAGTCTTTTTGCCTTGTCCTTGAGTTATGTTACTCTGTGAAATGAAATGTTGCTGAAAATGTGTGCCTCTCAGTGGGAGCATTTTAAACAATTTGAAAGAGCCATGTTTTAACAGCACCGATTTTACCTCTTGCTAGGCAGAGGGTTGTTGCACTGAACCTGTAGCTGTTCAGCTGTGCAAGTGAAGCAGGGCCACTATTGATTAATCAATAGTACCCAGCTATGATTCCTTGGTAGGGAAGCCAAAATCTGATCCACCTTAATGCACTAAGAAGATGTCTCCTCTCGCACATTCCATTTCCTTGTCGTTTGCCGTTAGCTTCTGTTCCTGTTAAGAGGCATCTCCATCATAGTCACTTAAATTTAGCGGCAGTCTCCCGTAACTACTCAAGGTGAAAGCTGTCTGCCCAGTCTGACTCCCACAGATGCTGCTGCCCTGTCGATGGGCTCAGAGGAGACATCGACACTTCAGTTGTTAGGGCCAGTCTCCCTGTTTATTCTTTCCTAACTCGAGAACACTCCCCTCTCCCAGGTGAGGAACTGCAGACTTGGGGTTTCTTATCAGCTCTTCTCTGCCAGGGTGGTGGGGGCAGTCATCATTGCAGACTCCCCAGTGGTGCCTTGAGGCAAACTCAAGCCTGAAGTAGGTGTTCTTGAAGGTCATAGAGAATAGAAAATACACACTAGGAAAGAGGATTTCTCAAGTTGAATTTTTAGAGATGTGTCAGAATTCTAAACGTTTCACTCCATATGAACTTAGCAGCTGTTAGCCTTCATTGGCGTGCACATTGAACCCTGTGCAAGTTCATGCTGGCTGATGTGATTTAGAGCACTAGTTCTCAAATTCCTGGGCCTGGAGTACTAGCATCAAGGAGGAACTTGGTAGAAATGCAAATTGGTGGCCCCACTCCAAACCCGCTGAAGCAGAAAGTCATGGAGTGGGCCTAGGAGTTTTTTAACAGTCCCTCCAGGTCATTCTGATGCACTTGTTTAGTGCTAAGCCTGTGTTTGGATCCTAGTTGTGTTTCTTAAAAGCTAAATGAGGACCAGCTACTTTTCCTTTAGTTGCTTTATTTCTATAAATACATGTAGCCATCTGTACCTTTCAAGCTCGTGGTGGGGATTACAATGATGTGTATAAATATTTGCACATAAGTACTCTGTAAACAGTAACTGCTGGTATATGGTATCATTTTTTAAAAGGTATGGTGATAGACAATGAGAAGATAAAGGCATAAAAGATGGGCACAGCCCTGAAGAGTTTGCAGTGAGAAGAGATGACCTATAAGTAAATGATTATCTGACCAAAAAATGGTAGCCTTTTTCATAAAACCCAAGTCAAGGGTAATTTCCCTGATTTTTTTCCTCCCTTTCTACCTGATAGCAAACGTGATAGTTGAAGAAGGTACAGGTAGTGATGTGCCTAGAGGCATGGAATTCACATTACTTTTGCTGGAAATCTGCTGAGCTGATGTTCATAGTCATAAGCATCCTGGAAGGGGGCCTTTGTTCCAGGGAACGTTATGAGACCGTGCCTTTAGTTTTGCATGGACCTTGTACTTTTAAAAAGCTGTTGGGTCATACATGAAGAAGTCAATATTTTGGGGTTGGTGAGGGATTGGTTAATCAGTCTTCCTAATTCTCTTTGTTTTATTGAGGTATACGTTCCAATTCTTTATTAGCAAATGGGTTGACGGATGCCTGCCTGCTCCCTTGACTTTCTTTTTTTTTTTTTTTTAACTAACCAGGTAGTTTTGTGTGTATTTCAGTAACATTAACTGATGTCATCAAACATTATACTCTGAAAATAGCTTTTGGGATTTGTACACCATGGTGTGGGCTCTTTGTAATAATGAGTGATTAGAATAATATGTTGGAGTTTGTAATAATGAGTGATTAGAATAATATGTTGGAGTTTGGATAAAAACTATTCTGCAAAATCTAAAAAACAGTCTTTTGGGGAATGAATGTATAAAAATGCATACTTCTTTTTATCTTCTGTGCCAAAAAACAGAGCCTCGTTACTTCTGTGTTGGGTGGAACACAATAGAATTTGCATTCCATTCATTTTTGTTCATGTGGGTGATGTTGAACTCTCTCTTAAAAAATCTAACTTAAAGATAGACGACAGTGTTTACTGGGCTTCCCCATTAGTGTTAACATTTGGTATTAATGAGTATCTACTTATAAATTTTTTAAAGAAATAGGCATATATGTTCTGTTTAAGAAAAAGTTTGGTTTTGGTTTTGTTGGCTTTGTCTAATACAGAAAAACCTCAGGAAGAGATAATGCAAACTTTCACAGTATAGCCGGGACCGTAATGTATATGCACATTTTGTACCTTTTTTCTACTCATAATCCATTTAGGCTTACATCATGAACATTTTCCTGTACCATTAAATTATTCGTAAACAGTATGATGGCCATAGAATTCTTCATAAGGATGTACCCTAACATCTCCTTTTGAGTGCCCAAGCCCTTGGACATGTACTCAGAAGTGAATGAGAGGCCTGTCACTTCAGGAACAACACCTGACAGCATATGTTGCCAGTCATAAAATTTGAGTCATCAAGTGAAAAGTTAAAACTGGAATTTTGGAAAACTAGTATTTGCAACCCGAAGCTTGACAGCTTTCCAATACCTAAAGACGCGTTTGCTAAAACTAATGGTAATGTTAGTGAATGTGATTTTTTTTATTTTTTTCTAAAAATATGTGTCAGCATTTGGCATATCTGCATAACTCAGTGAGCCAGGATTTCCCCAAATCACACGTGGTCAAAGGCCCTTTCAAAGTGTAAGGCGGGCTGTTGGATTGTAAGGTGACAGAACACGGAGAGTTTGTTTCAGATACTGCATTGCAATTAACTTGTAAGAAATTACTACTTGATGAAATATACAATTCATCAAATTGTATGTACTTACGAAGTTGTGTACATTAACTATGTCCAGCTTTTTAATCAAGTGGTTTAAGAAAAAACACCCACAACATCTACCACTTGTTGGATTTTAAGGAAGTACCAAAGAAGAATGTCCACGATGATCTGTGAAGGCCAGCAGAATACTCCTTCATTTTCCAACTGCACAGCTGTATGAGGCCAGATTGTCTTCACATATTTCAACCTAAACAACATCTCACAACAGATCGCATACTGAAGCAGGCACGAGACTCCTGTTTTTTATTAAGCCAGACATTTAAGAGATTTGCAAAAATGCAAAACAGTGCCGTTCTTCTCACTTCATTTATTTCTTTTGGAAAATATACTTTTCATAGAAAGTTTAAGGTAATAAGTAATTTTAAAAGTTATTTTTAAATGAATGAACATTTTAAACATTTCTTAATTTGGAACATGGTGAATAGTAATAGAGGTAACCAAGAACAAAAGCTCTTTGAGGTCCTAAATAATGGGAGCGTAAAAGTTGCCGGAGACCAAAAAGTTCGAAAGCCACTGGGTTAGATGAATTTCTGTATTTAAAGTGTTTTTCCAAAGTTGGATGTTATTGATTCCTGTTTCTATTCTTGAATTTGTAATGAATTCAGGCCACCTGAAAAGATAATGTTCATTAATCAAGTAAATTGGTTTTTTTCTGTCTTTCCTAGAATCATTATGTAGTTAGTTCATTCCTTTTTTAAACACATTTTGGTCAGGTCGAGGCTTGACTTTTCCTAGAAATAAATATTTACCTGAGTGAAGTATCACATTGTGTGGTACTGAAAACGTCGTCACCCTTATACAGTAGCTTCACGCTCACTGTGGCGATGGATGCATCCGAGGAGGAGGAGTCATCCCGAAGGGAAGTAATAGCCAGGCGCGTCCTCCCCCCAAGTTTCAGCTGATTCCTGGGGGCGGAGAAACAAGTGGCTGCACAGCTATCTCTGCAAATGACTTTTGAAGCATACTAAGGGCAGAATGCTTTCCAGTTAATCCTGTTTTCCTTTCGTAAATGATAATGAGTCTGTTAAATGACTTTGGGGTTGGGGTGGGGTCCATAATTTGACAACTGTCTGCATTTTCGGAGGCTGCCCTCTGACCACGAAGTGGACCTGCAGAGTTAGGCCGGGGCTGAATGATCTCGAAGGACAGTCTTGATCTCTGAATAGTACTTGGTATTTGGCTAAATGAAAAGATGGCAATGTTTATTTCTTGACTGTTTCAGTTGGGATTCATCTGTAAGAATGGGGCATTTCACAAATGACTGAGAATGGAAAATAAATGCATTTCTCTGTAACGGAAGTCACTTTTATGGTTCCTCTGGGGGTGGCGCAGACTTCTAAGATAATTTATTTGGCTTCAATTATTAGAGAGTATTTAACAAGATTGAGGTTTTGTGGAGGTTTTTTGTCTTCCCTTTTTGCTACTGTGAATCATAAAATGTGGGTGGTTTTAAAATAAAACACCTTTTTAACCTTTTTACTCTGAGTGCATAATATAGTACAAGTTAAACAGATTAGTTAAAGATTTTTTGGTATAAGAATTTTAATGAATAGCAAAAAGCATAATTATGTGGTCAAGCAGAGTAGTACAGTCTCTTAATTTACTGTCAAATTACTTTAAAAGTTTTAATTAGCATAATTAAGTAGGATAAGTGATAAGATACATTCCCTTATGTCTTTCTGTATGCATTTTCTTCTTGAGTCATTGCATTTAACAGGAGACTTTCAATTTAATTACCTCCTCTAATTTAGGCCAGGGGTGAGGCACAAATCATAATGTAGATTAGTGCTGCCACAATTAGATTGTTTCCAGTCTCACCTGAGTCCCCAGGCTTCCAAGCAATTCTTTCTATTTGTTCTTGTCTGTTGGCCTCCAAATATTTTGACTGCCACCTGGAGAAGGAACATTTTACATCACAATTCACTATACATATAAACACGATATATTAACTACATTGTAAACAGTGATTGCCATTACTGTATGCAGTATACTCTGATCTTCCATTCCTTTTTTAAACTATATTGATTTCAGGACCCCCTGCAGCCAGCTCATTGAAAAACACTGCCTTGGACAACTCTCTCTGCCCACCACAGTGGATCACCACAGTGGTTATTCTGTCTTTTCTCCTCTCGTGTCTGGTCACTTCTCTCCATTTCTGCAGACACCGTGGTCCCTGCTTTACAGAGAAAGCCTCTTAGTTGTAACTTCTCAGCTTGTTGCCAACATGCAAGTTTCTGCATTGGAACCATCCATCCATCAGTCCTCTTTCCCTCCCTTAAGGGAAGAGGTTTCCATTCTCTGCAAATGCTCCAGGGATCGCTCTCTGAACCCTGGTCCCACACTCCCTGCTGGGTCAGGATGACCGGAAGTGGTGCCTGGAGTGTATGCCAGAAGCCCAGGAACCTTCAAATTGAACATGCTCAGCCCCACAAATCCTCAGCCGCCTCTGTATCTCCATGCCACAAACTCCTGGTAATTGCCACCAACAAGATAGAGGGGATAAGGCAAAAAGAAGTGAGCTGTCACAACTACTTGGTGCCACAAGATATGGGAGAGCATGATAACCTCCTGCTGGGTCTCACCTCCTACTAGAAAGATATGAATTTAAATTGGTCACCTCGGAGAAATTGAGATTTGTGGCTACACTGAGTGTGTCGGTTTGAAGGCATGAGTGGCAGTCTCTGCAGTACCCATACAGCTCCTAACATCTGTAACTGCCAGCTGGCATCCTGCTTGAACACCTTAAATTCAACCTGTGTTCTTCTAAGTTCTTAATTTCAGTGGTGATACACCTGTCTGCCTAAACATACAGGTAGACAACTACCTTGAACTTGAATTCAAGTTCCTTGACTGTGTCATATTATATCTTCCCTCTATTCCATACCTTTGCATGTGCTGTTCCCTCTGTCTGGAGAACCCACCCCAGTAATACCTTATTTTTCCTAGAGCTCCTTCCCTGACTACTCTCTAAGTCCTTGTTCTATAATTTCCACAGTACTCTCTAATATCTTCCTAGAACTCAGTATAATATGTTGTAATTGTTTGGTGACTGTTTTCTGACCCTTTACCACCTAGCCTAGGTAGACGTAAACCCTTTGAGGGCAGGAATTCTCTTATTTTATAGAATATCCATAACAACCGGCAGAGCGTCTGACATTGTTGGTGCTCATTCTGCATTATTAAGTGAATGAATAAGCAGTGCCAGGATGAGGTTATTCGATTCCATTGAAGTGGTGGTGTTTACCTGCCTCTTGCATGGAAACTGGGGAGAACCAGGCATAATGCTACTAAGGAAAATAGGATTGGTCTAGCTAAGCAGCATGCTGATTTCTTTTAAATTAGAACCTTCCATTTGGATTCAATTTATCAGGGCTGTGGTCAATTCCCAGAACAACAGGCACACCCAGTTTATAATATAAATTTACTCAAGACAAATATTATTTTGACTTATATTTGCCATTGTTCAGTAAATAATTAAGAGTTTATTGGTGAGTAAAATGTTGATGTGACTGATTCAAACCAAACAAGCATTCTTGAGTTTCAGAATTTGCTACGTTTTGAAATATTACCAGATTGATCTAAATGATTCCCTTCACTGTGCTTGCATAACACGGTCCCATACTCGGACCATGTTTTATGTGATTGTAAACTCTCTGCCCCTAACATGCGGGCCCACGAGAGCAGCTGTGGTGTCTTGTGAGGCTGGTGCCTCATATTCAGCACAGGAATTACTAGCCTGTGGTTGGGGCCAGTCAGCATTTGAATGAAAGAAAGCTCTGCAGAACCTTACCTAACATCATATTTCTCCTAAGGATGAAGGTAAAAGATGCGGCCTTTGACTGACTTTTTTCCTCTGCAGCAAAGCATGAAGAAAGTGGGTATGTATTAGTTCTCTCTCACTCGCAGGTGACAGAAACCAAAAAACTGGGCATCATGCAAAATGGGAAGTTGATTCCTTGTTTCAGTCAGGGAGGTGTCCCCCAACAACCAATGAGGCAGCAACTAACCTTGTAAATAGGCAGGAGGTTAGTTTTCTCTTGTAACGAGAATCCAGAAGGAAGTCCATCCAAGGCTGGTCAAGGAACTCGTGGGAGTTATTTTGGACTCTCTACACTCCTGCCCTACCATTCGTAATATGTGGCGTTCTCATCATTAGTCACAAAATGGCAGGAAAAACCAGGAAGGGAGAAGGGCAAGGCTTTCTCTTTAGCATGTCGTTGTCTTTGCATCTGAAAGAAAACCACCCCAAGGGCTTTGGTGGCTCACATGTCCTTGGCTCTAACTGTGGTCAGGTTGCAAGGAAAGTTGGGGAATCAGACTGCAAAATGGAGGTTTATTTTTCCCTTTATTTTTATTGTTGACACTATTAGAGATGTCCCCATTTTCACCCCTTTGCCCACATCCACACAGCTTCCATCCCCCACCCTTCCCTCTGACCATCACCATACTCATGACTCTGTCTGTGGGTTATGCACAGATGTTCTTTGGCTAATCCTTCCTCATCTTTCATCCAGTCTTTCATACTCTGATGTTGGGAACATCCAAGGAGATGGTTTGCTTTTTTCCTTGGTTGGATCCAGACACTCAGATATACCAGTATGTCTTAAAGTAGTGTCCAAAAATATGAATGGATCATAAAGATGGAATCTGATGTTACCAAACTAAACATAGGCTACTTGAAGGGAGGTGTTCTGGGCATCTAAGTCAAGTTCTCTCTTTATGCATGGTCATTGGCTTAGGACCAGGATACACTTTTGTTTGCTTCGTGTGCAGGCTGTGACAGCCTTGTTGTCTCTGGATTTTCTAATTGCCTGTTTTCTCATTAGCAGAAGTAACATGTGTTTTTTCTTTCAACACTATAATTTACTCTCTTAATACAACTTTCTTTAATGCTTTGTCAGCTAACCGCTTTCTGGACCTGCTTACATAGTTGCCATCTAAAATTTATTTTCCTTTTAGCCTAGGATTAATTCTACTTTTTCTTGGGTTCCTCTCTCTCAGAAATATTTTTAATTTTGATGGAGTATATTTTGAAATACATTTTCAGAAAAAGTGCACAGCAGGCATACTTTGAACCCATGCTTATCTGCCCTCATACTTACATTGGTAATTTGGCTGGGTATTAAAATTTAAGCTCAAAATAATTTTCCCTCAGTACTTGAAAGGAATTTCTTTCCAGCAATCAACATTACTGAGCCCTGTGCCTTCACAGAGACCTTTCTTTGGAAGTTTCATATGTGTCTTTCTCCTTGATATTTTGACCTTTCATGAGATTCCATCTTTTTGTCATGTATTCTGCTCAGCCCCTGTGGGGCTTCCAGTCCGAAGACTGTTCTTTAGCTGTTAGAATTCTTATTTCTTTCATCACCTCTTTCCACTACCTTCTCTTGCTCCCCACTCCTTTTTTTTTTTGAAAATTCAGTAGATCAGTGTTAGACCCCTGGATTAATTCTTGGGTTATCTTGTTAAACTTTGTTTTCTCTCCTTTCCCCAACTCTTTTTATGGGAATTTCATCACTCTTATTTCAGCCCTTAATTGAATTTTTAACTTCAAACATCCAATTTTAATTTCAGTATGCTCTTTTCCTTTTCATAGTTAGGTTTTGGTTTCATGTATGTGTTATGTGTTTTCTAATGCCTTTGACTCAGATTCTACACTCAGATTTCCCCCCCACCCCCATTCTCTTCTGTATCACAAACTACTATTTGTTTTTTTCCGGTATTGGTTCTGTTTATTTCATAATTTCTCTCCTTTTAAAAACACCTACTCTCCCTGTTGAACTTTTCCTTCATTGGGAGGGCTGGCCGCTTGTTCTGAAACTGAGGGCGTGGTTTGTCAGTGACCAGGTTTCACTTTAGGGTGTGTCCAGGTAGAACACGCAGGACAAGTTGAGGCTCTCTCAATGCCGGAGAAGAGGTCCTAGCTGGAGAGGGCCAATCCCTCCAGGCGATCACTTGCTCCCCTTGCAGGGTGGATGTCTGACTTGGGATCAGGGCACAGCTCTGTGGCTGTCCTCCCAGGCAGGGGAAGGGGAGCTCAAGCAGCGCGCCCCATCCTGCAGGCAGCTCTTCAGACAGGCACTCCTTCCGGCTTCTGCGGTGCCTGCCACCTTCCACCTCTGCACTTGCCTTCTTCACCTGCATGTGGCCCCGGATTTGCATATTCACTTCTCAGTACACTCTCATGTCACTTATGAAAATCTTCCATCCATTGATGTGCCTCAGTGGGTTGAGATGAAGTGATGTTGAGGAGCTCTGTGGTATTACATTTTAAAAACGTATTATCTTTTTTGAGAAAGTAATACACACATGGTGAAAAAAGAAATTCAAAAGGTACAGAAACAGATGCAAGGGAAGGTAAGTCTTCCTCAAACCCAGGCTCCCAGTTCCTCAGATCCCCTTCTAGAGGCAACCACTCTCAGCAGTTTCCTGCATTCGTCTGGAGAATTTGTGATCCGCCCACTGAAGAAGGATCACTTTGGCAGTTGTGTGTAGAAGGCACTAGGACTGGATGAGGTAAGAAGAGAGAGAAAGTGGAGTCTGAGGGGCCATGGTGACTGCAGTGTCCAGGCAGTCGGGTGTGTGTCTGCACCAAGTAAGGGGGGGGGAGTGATGGGCGGGGTGCTTGTTAGACAGAGTTCCCGAGGGAGATAAACAGGATCTAGATCTGAGTAGGTGTTGGCAGGATGCCAGGGATGCTGGAGTAAATGGGGGGATGGATTTGCTGTGAAAAGAGAGCAGTCCTCCTGGTTGATTCTGCGGTGGACACAAAGGGCAGGGTTTCATGTATTTGCATTAACCCAGTGACTTTACAGAGAATCTGAATGCTTTTAGTTTTTCCTAAGTCCACGCAGCATTAAAAATTTGCTGCTTCTGCTATGGTCATCTGCCTTTCACACATTCCCTCAGGACCCTGGAGGGTTTTCGAGACTAACATTCTGAAGTAATTTTAACAGTACTCACTGAATATGCATTATCCCTTTTTCCTGCAGAGGAGAGCAGTAGCCAACTGGAAAGTCAGCAACCAAGTCTAGCCCATGGGCATA
>PVKM010044944.1:0-12094 GCA_004027735.1 Carollia perspicillata | reverse complement strand
ATGCAAACCCTTTTAATAATCTACAAAACATAGAATGCTGGTTTCTACCATTATTATCCTTTTTCTCCCCAGCTCCCTTCCATACCCTGCTCCCCTCATGTGTATAGGCAGGCCTTCCTGATAAGGATGTCACACATCAAACCAGCATTTGCTTTTAGCGAATCATCCCTTCGCTAACATGCATTTTCATTACACTTGCTCCTACCCATACAGATAGTGAAGCTACAAAGTCACATGTTATGAAGAGTAGGGAAGGGAGTACATTGCAGTTGGACTCTCCCTAAGTTTAGCAGAAAAAAAAATTACAAGTGGTTCAGGACTTTTACTTTATGGTGCCAGGGGATGGAAAATAAAATAAATTATAAAATACCTTATTTCCTCAGTAAGAACAGTCTTATAATGTGTTGTTGGGAAGAAATGGCATCAAACAAATAAAAAAAAGAACTCCTATAATTTTTAAAATAGAAATATACTATACTTCAAGCCATAGAAAATAAATATAAATATGTTACACATCTTGATACATGCTATTTTTGTTAGTCTCTTAAAAAATATATTTTACTGATTATGCCATTACAGTTGTCCCATTTCCCTCCCTTTATTCCCCTCCACCCTGCACACCCCCTCCCACCCACATTCCTCCCCTTTAGTTCATGTCCATGGGTCATAAGTTCTTTAGCTTCTACATTTCCTATACTATTCTGAAACTCCCATTGCCTATTTTCTACCTGCCATTTATGCTACTTATTCTTTGTGCCATTCCCCTTCTCTCTGCCTCCCCTATCTTTAATCTTGGCTAATGTAACTGTGATGTGCCTTGGTGTGTTCCTGATATCCAACTTCTTTGGGACTCTGAGCTTCCTGGACTTTCTAGAAGTCTATTTCCTTTGCCAGATTGGGGAAGTTCTCCTTCATTATTTGTTTAAATAAGTTTTTGGTTTCTTGCTCTTCCTCATCTCCTTCTGGTACTCCTATAATTCAGATGTTGGAATGTTTAAAGATGTCCTGAAGGTTCCTAAGCCTCTCCTCATTTTTTTGAATTCTTGTTTCTTTGTTCTGTTCTGGATGGATGTTTCTTTCTTCCTTCTGGTCCACACTGTTGATCTGAGTCCTGGTTTCCTTCCCATCACTATTGGTTCCCTGTGCATTTTCCTTTATTTCACTTAGCATAGCCTTCATTTTGTCCTCTAATTTGTGACCATATTCAACCAATTCTGTGATCATCCTGATCGCCAACTATGCATTTAATAGGTTGGCTATCTCTTTGTCGCTTTGTTGTGTTTTTTCTGGAGCTTTGATCTGTTCTTTCATTCGGTCCATTTTTTTTTTTGTCTTGATGCACCTGTTACGTAGTGAGGGGTGGAACCTTAGGTGTTCCCCAGAGTGGGGCAACCCAGTTGCTGGGTTGTGACGCTGTATGTGGGGCAGGGGTCCGAGAGGGAACAATGGCACCTGCTCTGCTTTCTGCTGGTTTTCAGTCACTTCCCCCGCTTCCCACAAGCAAATTGGGCCCTTCTGGTGCTGATTCCTGGGTGGGTGGGCTTGTGTTCGTTCTAGGCCCCTGTGGGTCTCTGTGAGGCTGGGAGTTTCTCCTGCTGCTGCCTCAACCCGCACAGGTGTTTTCAGTCAAAGGTTTGAGGCTTTATTTCCCCGCTGGAACCCTGGGTTGCGTGATCTATCTCGCCTCCCAGTTGTTTCTACTGGTTTATCTGCGCACGAATGTGGAACTGCCTGGTCCACCAGCCACTGCCTTGCTTCAAGTCCTCTCCACTGGCTGCCTGTCTCCACTCCTCCTACCGGTCTGGATGAATGTGTCTATTTTAACTCCTTGGTTGTCGGACTTCCATGCAGTTCTATTATCTGTCAGTTCTGGTTGTTTTTTGTTTTTAAATCTGTTGCTGTTTTTCTTTTGGTTGTGTGAGGAGGCACAGTATGTCTACCTTCGATCTTGGCCGGAAGTCACTATTTTTGTTAGTCTTAACATGTATAAGGCTTTTTTAATGATGACTTGGATAGTTTACATTTATGAAAACACAGTTCATGGAAGTTTGAATTGTTATCCTCTTTCTCCCTTAGTAAATTTCCTTGAAGTTAGCAGAAATAATCAGTCTTTCTACCTACCTTGAAGGACCTGGCAATGTTGAAACCGCTATTTGTAAAGTCACTGCAAAGTCTAAGCTTTTGAAGCCTTCCCAAAGAAAGCGAGCTCCCCACTGTCTCTCTCCTGCAGCATCGAATGGCAGAGCAAACCACACGAGGACAGCTGTAAAGAAATGAGTGGCATAGAGACAGTTACAGCCCGTGGGCTTCGTGCACTGGAAGGCATGAATGAGTTGACTGTTGATGAAGTACAGGGTTTAATGAGGAGCATGTCATTAGGACACTCTTGTGTCCCGTCCTCCCAGAGCCGACAGCACGAGACACAACTTCAGACACTGTGGAATGAGTGAGGCTATTCACAACAAAGTGAATTAGTTGGTGTTAATTATACGGTCACACACACACACTACTATCTGTTTGTATTTTCTAGTAACCTACCTTTCAGTTTTATAAACTGTGGTTTCTTCACCCTATACATATATATGAAGGAGGGCATTTCAGAATTACTATAGTTGGGAATGTTATGAAGGCAGACATTTGGGTGTGTGAACATTGAATCAAGAATCCATCCCCGCCAGCTAGAGGCATGCTTTTGGAAGTAATTCCTGATGCACTGATCAGACTTGATACTGTCTTCCTATTGTCACTGTCATCAGCCCTGGCAATTTACTGGGGCCCGCTCTGAAAGGCAAGTGGTGGTTAATAGTCCAGTGAGATTTTGGCTCCTGGGTCTTCCCTTGTTTAACAAACTCAATGCAATGGGTCAGGCTTTGCAGGCTCAGTCAGTCTCTGAACCCATCCGGTCTGGTATTGCTCCCTAAGAGGCCACCTCAGCAATTGCTGTCCCTTGTGACAGTGTGACACTTGCCTTTTCTATTACAGGTTCAGGGTTGCAAAGTGAACACTTTAGAGACTATTCATTTCAAGCCAGGGATGTGACCTAAAACTCAGGTACTGCCAAAGGTGAGTGATGGGGCCCGGCTTGGGAATCCTCAGAGGAATGGGTTAGTAAGAGGAAAAAACCAGCATGCTTTCAACTAACAGTATTTTGTCTAAACAAGACATTCGTTTCCATAATCAAGGCAATAATGATAAATCATCCTTAATCGTTACATCTAAAAAGTGACATGTCATTCAGAACAAAGAAGAAATTCGAACTTTTCAGTACAGTAAATTCCCACAAAAAAAGCATCTGCAGTAAGTCAGGGTCCCCCCTTTTCACTGAACTAAACTGTTTTGTTTGGTTAACTCACCATGTTCCTAAAATGGCTCATCTCCTTTCATCAAAGCCAGCCAATCTCTGAGTCTGCTGCCGCCACCATGACCCAGTCCTTGGGCGAAAGTTTCAGAAGGACCAGAGCTCTCATTTCCTGCCCCTGACCTTCTTCACCTTCCAGTGCTGAGGCCGTTGGAGCTCAGCCCACTCCCATTCTGACATGAACCCAGATCCTCTGAAACAGAGGTACCCAGGGAGCTCTGGCACCAGACTCCATCCAGTTGTGTGCGCAGCCAAAATATCGTGGCCTCCCAGATTCATGGTCACCCTCCCCGCACACCCATGCACACAACATGGCCTGTAGGCCTGTAGGCTGCCCCTCCGGCCCAGCTCTGGTCCTTGACTACTGCTCGCTGACCGGTCAATGCTGACACCCTGCATTCATTTTAGAGGGTTTAATCAGAGCATGATGAAGAACGGGATTCCTTGACACGTCACCCTGACATTGTTTAACTGGAAAGGTCTTAGCTGTTCATGACAGTAGATCTGCACAAGGCACACGCCCTACATGAGAACTTGAGAGACACCAGAGAAATAGGCAACTGAATTTTATACTCGTGTAGACTGTCTGTGTGATAGTAATGCCAGTCTAGCACTGCATTGTTCTGACAAAATTTTAAAAATTTGTCACTAATAGTCTATAGGTCATACTTTCTTCTCCCCTAGGAAAATTCCGATGACACATTCACCGAGCCCACATTATTGTCAGGACTTGTCCCGATTTTTCACTCACACATTGCTACTAGCTGAGCCCACCCAATTCCTGATTGCACCAAGCCTATACCTGCCCTGACCTTTCCAATTGCTGTTCCTTCTGCCTGGAATGTTCTCCCTGCAAAAGGTCAAGTGACTCCTTATTCAAGTTTCAACTCAAACATTCTGCTCCCACAGAGGCTGCCTTCGACCACCCTGTCTCGCTACTGTCGCCCCCCTCAACAACATGCACTGAATACCATCCTTCTCTGGCTCCTCCACAGAGCAAAATACTGCCA
Organism: Carollia perspicillata; assembly: GCA_004027735.1. Classification (NCBI taxonomy): domain Eukaryota; kingdom Metazoa; phylum Chordata; class Mammalia; order Chiroptera; family Phyllostomidae; genus Carollia; species Carollia perspicillata. Next base: position 7,726 of record PVKM010044944.1, on the reverse strand, counting down.
AGATGACCTTATTAATTTACTTATCATCTGTCTCTCCCACTAGAACATTTACCTCCGTGAGAACAGAGACCGCATCTTAGGTACTGCTCTCTTCTTGGTCCTCAGACAGCGTTGGGCCCTGAGTTAGCATTTTTTAAATTAATTATTTGTTGTAAATCCACATTATGTTTTAATATCCAGTAGAAAGAGCTATGTCCACTTTATTACTCTTTCTGGTCACCTCATCTTTATAAGCTTGTCACAATGGCTGAAACTCCTTCTATTAAATTGGACAGAAGTTCTGTCCCACACAGATACATGACTTAAAATAATTCCATTATTCTAATTCTTAAATTAATACTTGTTAATAGAAATATTAGAAAATGTAGCATAGTATATAGGGAAGGAAACAAGAAATCAACCATACTGCCGCAACTCAGAGATGGCATGATTAATTAACATGAGATTCCTTCTAGAAATTTTTCTAAATACCTGTATACATGTATACATAGATATATACATGCATGTATACATATACATACACACAAACACACAAAATTAAGGATTCTCTACCCAATTCTACAATGTGTGCACTGAGGGGGAGGGGTTTCCCACAGCAGGAAGCTGTACTGGAACACCAGCTAGGTGTCCTACCCCTCAACTCAATTCTGACATAAAACATGGGGGACACTCAAAGAGAACTCCCTTAGGAGGCCGGAGGTGGAGCCAAGGGACACAGAATGCAATCCAGTGAGGGACAGCCTCCTATGGGTCAGAACTGGGGCCTAACCGAGGAATATTCCCACTCTAGTACAGAGACCCTCGCCATGTCTACCTGGTAGGACTCCCAAATTGCCACAGATGATTGTTCTCTGAATCCCATTCTTCTCCTTTTTGCACGAACGTTTAGGGTGATTATCCCGGTCTTACTCTACCGTTATATACTAGGTATGGAGAGGGTGGGGGAACACAGGCATTTGTTTGTTTAGTTCATGGGTCTCCATATCAAAAGAAGCTACATCCAGGCCCAACCACTGTGAGCTCGTGAACTTTGAACTTGTTGCTGTGATAAGATAGAACTTTTCCGGTTATTTCCCCAGAAAAGAGTTTGCATATATTTTGCATGGAGGAAGAAAGGTAACCCTAATAGCTAATGATCAGAGGGGCTGATGGTGGTAGTCTCTAGGCTTCACTGCTCATGCTTCACCCTTTGGGGCACTTTCTGGACTCCTAGTGGGTGGTAGTCAAGGGGAGCAAGTGACTAGTTTTAGCAAATGAGCTATGAACAAAAGAGAACATTTATACACGTCATTGTCATTGTGAGTCCCTCCCGTGTACTTTTCTCCAGTAAATACAGCGGCAACCCTCAGCCTGGGTCCCTAAGCAATGATGATTCCCCTGCAACCCATAATAGGCAGGTAACATCAATAAGAAATAACCTTTTTGTTTTCAGCCACTATGATTTTGGGGGGGTTGTATGTTATTGCAGAATATATTTTGTTCAGAGTAGCCTATCCTGAACAAAATACCTATTTATTATCTGCCCCTTGCATCAGAAATTAGGCTTAGTGAGGACCAGAATCTTGCCTATCTTGCTGTAAATTATAGGCCAGATATTTATTACTATACTGGCTCCTAGTAGGTGCTCAATAAATACTTCTTGAATCAGTGGAAGGGTGAATTCTCTTAGCATCATTAAGGTTTTTCCTCTAGGAATAGCTCACTCCTGACAAAAATCTCTGTTATCAGTCAAGGTTGGCTCAGCATTGCTGCAGTAATAAACAACAAAATCTCAGTGACTCGAAAGACAAAAGCTTAATTATTATTTTACCACACATCTGCTATGGGATGGCAGGGGAGCTTTGCTCATTCTAGTCCCTCAGGACCCCAGACTGACTATAGCCACAGTCTGTAAAGTGTCGGGTTGCTGTAGCAGAGGAATTAAAGAGCCCTCTAGGGTCTTGCACTGACTCACAGTCTGCTCATAACGCATGTGACTCATACTACTTCTGCCCCTAACTAACAGCCCCAAATTAGTTACATGACATTACTCAGCCACAAGGAACCAGGAAGAGCAGTTCTCTCTGACGCCCAGGATGGCAGACAAAAGGAAGTATCTCTGCAACACCGTGAATACCTAATAAACTAGATCAACAAAAAGGAATGAAAATATTTGTGATAAGTGAGGTGAAGGGGGAAATAAAACTGGGTTACATGGTAGAAGTCATTGAGGGACCTACTTAAAGTGGGTGGTAATATTTGCACTGAAACCTCAAAAATAAGAAGGAGCGAGCAGGAGTTGAAGGAATATTTCAGACAGGATATAATCAGCATAATGGCCCGAGGGTGGAATGAGCTCGGTTTTTCCTGACACTGGCAGAAGATGAGATCTCTGGGAACCAAAAATCAAACCATGTAGGTGGGGAGGGTGTGGGTGGGGCATGGCAGGACAGAAGAGAGATATCACGGTCAGATCCTAGACAGCCTGGACAGCCATAACAGGTAATCAGGATTTTATCCTAAATGCAATAGGAAGCCATTGAAGGCTCTTGGATGAAAAGTATATGTTTGATCTGTGTTTAAAAAAATTAACTTTGGCTAGGTGGGGAATTACTTGGAAAAGGGTAAGAGTGTACATGGAAAGACCAGCTAGGAGGCTATTTCGCCAGTGCAGACAGATGCTACGACCGGGAAAGGATATGCAGTGGGGGAAGTCAGCGTGAAGATGGCAAGAAGTGAACAATGTATTCTGAAGACTTACTGGTAGATTGAGTAAGAGGGAATGGTAGGGAGTTATTTATGACTCCCACTGTCAAAGATAAAGAAAGCCAGTCACTAGTTTTTATCAGCAGTAACTGCTCAGGTAGGGAAGAGAGTCCACTGTGAACTGAATTCGACTTTCATTGATACAGAGGTGACTGGGTGAGTTTTAAAGGAAAAAATGAGGGAATAGCATGAGCAGGGTCTCAGTTAAGTCAGGGAAATGAAAATTTTTAAGTGGTTAGGCAGTGTAAATGCAATTCTACCCTCCTACAGAGACTGGGAGACAGACACCCTAATCCTCAGGCGTTGGCGGAAACAAATGGTAAAAAAAAAAAAAAAAAACAGCTTTGAGTTTTCTCAAGCAGGAAGGGCCATTTTAGGAATGTGGCCTTGCGCTGTTAAGAAGTATGTTAGTGTTTGTTCAAGCCTTTATAGAACAAGGTTGAGGCCTAGCTGAGAAGAGGGCTCAGAGGAGGCCGGCTAGAGTTTGGTCCAGGAGAGAATCTTTGTCGCCATGTTTCTGGTTTTAGTTTTAGTGAGAGGGTGATTGGTGGTGTCATTCACAGAGGCAGGGAAATCTAAGGGGCAACAAGGTTTAGCATATAGAGGAGACTTAATCATGGGTTGGATATGTTAAGTTTGAGACATTCATATGCGTGAGAAGTTAAACATAAGAACAGATCACACAAGAGAAATCTGGAGCTATAAATCAAGAGCTGTCAGCGTGATGTAACTCAGAGATCACACAGGTGAGAGTGGGAGTTAGAGATGAGAGGGAGGCCCCCGGACTTGCCTAACAAATTCTCCCTGAGATGTTTCCAGAAAAGTATCATTGTTAGGTATATGGTTGTATTTCTAATGGTCACAAAGTAAAATGAGCAGAATAACAGTGTTGCCGTTAAATATTTCAAGGTTTTTCTTTTGATTTCAAATCTATTTCTATTTGCTATAGCCCCCAAATTACATTTATTGAACATTATTGTTATCCCCATTTTATATGGAAAACTGAACATCCTTATGAGTCTTGTGAAGGAAGTCAGTGTGCCCAAGGTGACAAAAAATTAGTAAGGATTAGGTCCTCTATTCAAAACTAAGCAATATGGTTCCGAACTCTGTTTTCTGAGCTGTTATACCATAGGGCACTAGGCTTAGTAAAGTAGCTTGGTTTATTTATTGAATGGGTTATAAGTGATAGACTCTACATATGGAATAGTTCCAATAAGAGTTTTTATTGGATCTCTATGCTCATATGTGCTTATCTGGATTAATAGGGTTGAAGCACTATTCATCTGCTGACTGTGCCTCAAGGTACTAGACAAATTCTAGGTAGAGTACACTGGCTTCACTACACCAGTCCTGAGCTTTAAACCCTTAAAATCAAATGAACACATTTTTCTTTTAAATGCAATTGTACAGGACACTTAGGTTTGCTGTACCCTGTGGCATCAAACGGAAGTCCTAGTCCTGGTCATGATCTACTGTCAGGGAAATGATAGTATTTCTCACTGTTACACACTAAAGCTTTTCCCTCCACAGAAATATATATAGTGTTGACACTAAATTCACATTGTTGGCGCAAGTATTAAACAGTTCCTTCAGCACGGGAGTTATTCTATTTCATCTTATGTATTAAATCATGTCCTAGCAATCTTGGAGCCCCAGGGATACCTGACAGCCCAGAAAAGTGTGTGTGTGTGTGGGGGGGGTGATGATAAAAGAAAGAATTCACATCAAACCGTTCTACGGGATACTTTTAGGTGAACACGATGCCCTTCAAGGGCGTTTTGGTTTTTTGCTTTTGTTTTTAAGTTTTTCTCATTTATGCTGTGTAGAAACGTCCTGATCCCATCTTAAATACCTGGTAACTTTCCTTTCCCTTGGTCTCCGTGTTTCCCGTCCTCTGACCCCCTTTCCTGGCCTTGGGCCCCGCCCACTCCTCCCACGCCAGCCTCAGCCCCAACCACGCAAGCCTCGACACTGCGCCTGCGCACACAGGTAGCCCCGCCAAGGGCCCTCGGGGCGGGGTCTCGAGCTGTCGGAGGAAGAGGAAGAGGAAGTTGGGGAGGGTCCTAGCGGGGAGTGAACCGGAAGTGTAAGCGCTCCAGCTCCTTCTCCGCCGGACTGAACCTGCTCGGTTGGGCCCGGTGGCTGCAAAAAGAACTTTCTCCCGCCCCAACGGTCTCCGCGGCCAACTGCCTCGCCCGCCTGGCAGCCTCCCCCGCCTTCTCTTCTCCTCTCTGGCTCCGCGCGCACCGGCTCCCTGTCGCCCGGCAGTATCCGCTTGCTCCTGCCACCACCTCCTCGTCTTCTGCCCGGCTAACCGGCCCGCCCCGCTGCAGTGATGTGCGACAAGGAGTTCATGTGGGCCCTGAAAAACGGGGACTTGGATGAGGTGAAGGACTATGTGGCCAAGGTAAACGGTGGCGAGTGGAATGGGCAGGCACGGAGGCGGGATGGAGAGGGGGCTGAGGAAGCTGATGGGAGCTGGGCGGGCGTGGGTGGGGGTGGGGGAGGAAAGGCAAACTGGATGGAGGTGGCTCCGAAGAGAGGGGAGTCAGGGAGTCGAACTTGGACGAAGGGCCCCGATAACACGGTCCTGTGCCAGGTAACTGCTGTGTTGCTACAGCTAGGCCTTTCGTGTTCTCCTGACCCCTTGGGGAAGGGGAGGAGTGGTAACCGGCTCTTTTAGCCTTACTTTCGAGTACTGATCATTTGAGTTTGGCCCTTTGCTAAGCCAGAGTTACTTAAATCTTTCTTTGGGTGAAGTAATTCTCCATCTTGAACCTGCCTGTTACTGAATGAAGTGGCCTAAGTGATTCGAATCAGAAGAACTTTTTGTTCATTTGTTTTAACTCTGGGCCCGTTAATGAGTTTAACCTATTCATTGACCATGAAAAAGAGTACCAAAAATAGCAGTGGTTAAAATTCTGAAACTTGGTATCACTTCACTGCCGAATCTTAACTTTGGGTGTGGCCTTTTCCTCTCCCCCTCGACCACAAATACTTACTTGCTTCAAGAGGGGAAGCTTATCAGTTAGCATCTGAGTGTTTAAGATACCTCAGTAGTTGACAAACACTCATGCTAACTTTAGCTACTTCCATCTTTTTCCTCGATTCCATCTGAAGTGCTTACACGTGTCATAAACAGCAATACAAGTTTAGCCACAGTGTATTTGATGGTAAAACCATGATGAGGACAGCTCATCTCAAAACTAAACGCACCATATAAGACTGAGTCCACATTGTGATAGATTGGTAAAAATCCAAGCTGGCCTGCCTTTGGACCCTAAAATTGTGCCTTTTGTAATCAGAAGAGAACTCACATGTGATGTTGATATGATGATAATCTAAAATCTTCTACAACAAAAGTACCATTTTATAACATAATCATGAAGGTCATCTGGCTCACAAGAGAAAGTAAGAACCCAGTCTAGGTTTGGATTCTTCAGAGGGTATGACCACTAATGTGGCGCTTGTTTTTGCTTCAGAGATCTGTGTTAGGAAGCAAGTAAGCAGAAGCAGAGTTTCTTAAAACTTCTAGGATTGTGCAAGGCAGACTACTGATGGTTTTTAGTCTCGTTAATGCCATTGTACTTTTTGCATGCAGTTTATCTGCTTAGTTGTTCCTTTCAGTGGCTCCTTAGGACACTGTTCACTGCCTTCTCAGCTAGTGGAAGGAAGTCCGAAACCTGACTTGCTGCATGTGTCAGCGTGAGATTATAGGGAAGAGCTTGCTTCAGTCTGTGTTACACTTTCCAGTGGTAGGACACCACAGTACCCTGGAAGTGAGCGGCTTTTGTTTTTTTCTGTTATTGTGAAACCTTGAAATAGGAAAAGTTGGCAAGTGCTAAACTTAGTTACAAAAAAGAATACAGTTTATGTAGTGTCTCCCTGGCACATTATTTTTTTATCGCCTGTGAGCCTCGTGAAGTAAGTTCTTTTATTAGTCCCATTTTACAGATAAGATTACTGAGATGCAGGGTACTTAAGGAAAAAAAATCCAAAATTACAGAGATTAAAAAGAAAAGAAAAAGGATGACGAAGCCAGAACTGAAGTGCCGACTCCGGAACTTAGAGTCCTTATCTGCTCCATGTCGTTCCTCACAATCTGAAATGTAGTTACAAGGCATGTGATACCCGGAGTCTTGGTAGGACATTCCTAAGGTCCACGTCCAGGCAGATGAATTGTCCATAAAAAGCTGCCAGTCACACAAAGACGTTTATGAAAAAATACGTGCCAAGATCGATGGCTTGGTTGGTTTTCAGTTTTTTTAATTAGGTCATTATATTCAGTTTGATTTCACCTTTTTCCTATTACTACCACACTGCCTACTCTCATCAACAACAGAGGTGTGCACAAAGGGAGGGTAGACATTCAAAGAAAAGCAGAAGGAAGTAGTAAGAACTTTTAATCCAAAAAGGCTGGACTGTAATGTAATCCTGTGAACAGATCATTGAGCTTTTTCCTTTCTTAGGTTTTGTTCCCCCCCCCTCAACTGAGGACATTTTCCCCATTGCTTTCAGAGAGAGAGAGAGAGAGATAGAAACATTGATGTGAAAGAAGAACATTGATGAGCTCTCTCCTGTGTGTTCCCTGACCAGGGGCCAAACCGCAACCTGGACAAGGACCCTGACAGGGGATCCAGCCCGCGACCTTCCGGTCTGCGAGACGGCATTCCAGCCAGCTGAGCCATACCGGCCAGGGCTTCTTTCTTGGTTTTGATTGAGTAACTTGAGTCTCTTAAAATATTTTTTGCTTTGTTATTGAAAAATAACAAAAACCCCAAACAACCAAATACCAGCACTCCATTTTCTGTGGACTGAGCTCCGCTTACTGTGCCCATCCACTCTCCAGTCGGTGCAACGTGGCTGCTTCTGCTTGGCAGCCATCTTCCCTGCTTACTCCTCGACTCATCACCCTTTTCATCCACCGATTTATGAGCACTCGCTAGCATTTTCTGAGTTTATGTAATGTGCATTTATC
>PVKM010044943.1:0-12085 GCA_004027735.1 Carollia perspicillata | reverse complement strand
ACATACCTATTTAATGAAGGAAAAGTAAATCATACATCATAAAAGTGCAAATGGTAAGTGCTTAATAAATTAAAACCTATTATATTCTCATGAGCTTTTTGTTTTCATTTCATCACGCTTTCTCGATTTTGACACTACTGATATTTGCGCTGGATAATTCTTTGGCGTGGGAGCTGTGCTGTGCATCGTGGGATGTTCAGCAGCACCCCTGGCCTCCACCCACTCATGCAGGAAGCACTTCCTCCCCCAGGTGTGACAACCAAAACTGTCAACAGATTGTCCAATGCCCCCTGGGGAGCAAAACTGCTCCTGGAATCACTAGTTTAAACCTTCCCAATAACACTGAGAGGGAGATACCATTTCTATGTCCAGGGGGAAGGTGACAGGGCCTCTACAGCCAGCTCTAAGACAGTGGTGGTGACAACTGGGGCGGGGGTGGTGGTGAGGCATCTTGGCTTGTCTTTGAGAAGCCCTCAAGTCAGGAAGGGTCCCACGTGTTCTTTCCCATCCCAGGGCTGATCAATTATTTTTTTGACCTTGGCTGGTGAAACATGATTTTCTTGCCCATTCAGTGCTCTCTTTCCTTAATCTTTTTATTGATGTGCTGCCTGAGCATCATTTTTTTCAGCTAAATTCAGTATGAGTCCAGGGAATAGCCAGAAGACTCTTAACAATGAATGTGGGAGAAGGTGAGGAGAGGTGAATAGGAATGCAGGAGAGGAAGGAAAACATTAATACCTGAATTTCCACATAAAAGTGTCTGGGGCAATGCAATTTCCTGGGGAATCAAGGGGGCTGGGACTGGCGTTAGGGACTAGACTCTGTTGCCAACTGGCCCTAGGACCTGTGCCACCTATGTTTCTCAGCAGGGCAGCCCATGGCATTTTGGTAGGAAAACGATGTTCACATGGAACCGCCCCCCGTGCTGTGACTTTTAGCATCCCTGGCCTCTACCCACTGAGTATCAGGACTGAGCTCATCTGGATTGAAACTTCTGGTGTTTTCTTCATTGTGGATTTTTTGACATTAATTCGATATCTTAATATTGCCTTAAAATATTATTTATCCTGATTACCGAAATGTTTGTGCTCCAGCAGGGTGCCTTGTTCTCCTCATCCTAGTCCGGGTCCTGGTGAGTCGTGCACCACGGCGATTGTGGCGACAAAGGAATGTTGCCGCCCCGCCCTGCCCCCACCCTCTTCCACACGAGCTCTAGAGGCTGCCATGGCCCCACGTGGAGGTGGCTCGGGTGGCCTTGGCTGCCCTGGTGGCCACACGTTCATGTCTCCTTTGCCTTGGTGGCTTCCACACGTTCTCATGAGTGGACAATGGGCTCTGGGAATTCTTCCTCCTAAGAGGGAGATGCCAACCCATGTGGGGCCCGTTAGAGTCACCTGGGAAGTCGGAGGCCCTGGGAATTTGGGCTGTTGTGTGGAAAGATGATGGAGAAGAGATGCAGTGGGCTTGTTTGGCTCATATGCTAGAGCAAGAAAATGGAACATGCACCCAAATGAGAGAGAGGCAGGGAGGGGAAGGGGCAGAGGGAAGAAGAAGAGGGAGAGGAAGAGAGAGGTAGAGAAAGAGAAGAGAGGGAAAAAGGGAGGAGAGGGCGGGAGAGAGAGAGAAAGAGAGAGACCCAGAAACATTCCAACAGCTTTCCTTTTCTGGTCCCAGAGTCTTGTGAGGTTGGGCAGAGCCTCATGTCTGCATTGGGGTAAACCGCATTACCCACCACCTCCCCAAATTTTATGTCTCCCCTGTTTGGAAATAGGATCTTGGCAGATGTCCTTAGTTAAGATGAGGCCATACTCATGAGGGTGGGCCCTTAGTGCAATAACTAGGGTCCTTATAAGAAGAGAGGACACACAGAGGCTTACGCAAAGGAGGCCATGACGACAGAGGCAGAGATTGGACTGAGACGTCTACAATCTGAGGAGCCCAAGGATTGACAGGAGCCCCAGAAGCTGGAAGAGGCAAGAAAGGACTCTTCCTCTAGGGGCCAACACTTTGATTTAAGCGTCCTGGCCTGAGGAACTGTGAAAGAATCCATTTCTGTTGTGCAAAGCCACAAAGTGTGGGGGAACTGGTGGTGGCAGCCCAAGGAAACTAACACAATGCCCTGGGCTGCAGGGGTCTCCACTGTCCTTGCAGCGATTGCCTGTTTTCGTTTTGTGCTTACATCAGCTCGCATGGGTTATATGACCTTTCAGCCATACACCCCAGGTGGGGAGGGCGGGGCCTATAAAAGGAGACACTTGAACCGGCTTGGTGGCTCTCAATCTTGGCTGCTCCTCACAATCATAAGGAGGTTTTTTAAATGACCAATGCCAGAGCCCCACACGAACTGAATCAGGATTTCAAGTGGGCAGTGTCTGGATTTCCCTATATTTTGCCCTCATTCTTTTTTACTGTTTTATGTTCAACATTTTCCTATCTGTGGTGATAGTCTCATTGAGATAGAACTCACATAGCATACAATGCACCCTTTCAAAGGGTTATCCAGTTATGTAACCACCACCACAACTAATTTTAGGACATTTTAATCACCTCCAAAAGAAACCTCAGACCCATTAGCTGTCACCCGCTCTCAGTGAGGACTGTGCACTCGCTCACATTCCCAGGGCCTGCCTGCAGAGGGCGCAGCCCCCAGGGCACGCTCATCACAGCGGTGGTAGCTGAAAGTTCCGCTGTGGTTGCCACACCACTGTCAAAACAAGACTGTGCTTAATGCTCCTATTCTTTGCATTTGTGATCCCGTGTTACGTCATGGTGTAGTCACAATGACCATGAGAGGGTGGCAGTATTGCCCTTATTTTACAGACAAGGAATTTAAGGCTTAGAGAAATTAAGTCGCTCCGTGGAGATCATCTAGCTGGCCATCCCGACTGAAACCCAGATCACTGGACTCTAAAGTAGTGATTCTTAGGCAGGGGGGCATTTTGCCCACCCCACCCCATCCCCACAGACCAGGAGATATTTGGCAATATCTGGAGACATTTTGGGTTGTCACAACCGGGAGGGAGGGGGAATGCTTCAGACATGTCGTGGGTAAGAGGCCAGGGATGCTGCTAGATTCTGTAATGCACAGGAAAGGCTCCTGTCCCAACAGAGAGTTAGCCATCCCCTAGTGTCCCTAGTGCTGAGGCATTAAGAGCAATGCCCTGTTCTAAAGTGCGTTGTGTGGTACTTTTAGCTCAGTAATAGGTATCCACTGGCTGTTGGGCCATCTCTTTCTACTAACCTGTGAGCTCCTTGAGCTTGGGAACCATTTTCTGTTCATCACTGCATGCCTATCGCCAGCAGCAATGCAGCCTCTTGAGGCATACTTAGTGATCTGACAGACTGGCAAAAGCATGCGAGTAAAGGACAGTGAGGGGGCACGATGTGGCCTGTACTGCTCCTTGCCAAAGCCAGGGCAAGGTTCCTGAGGCAGACGTGTGTTCGTTCCTTCAATGCACCGTCCTCTGAGCACCCGTCAGGCCCTCATCTCTGCTCCCAAGGAGCATGGAGTTTACCGAGGGACATATATGAGTCAACAGGCAATTATTTGATAAGAATAACCCCCGAAAGGGCACCTAACCCAGCCTGGATGAGGAGCGGAGGCTTTCTTGGGAGAAGGGGTGACCTGAAGGATAGGCAGAAACTTGTTTGTTTAATAATAATAATTTATTAAGCCCTTACTGTAGGATGGGAAATATGCTAAGCACTCTCTGTTTTTTTCCATTCCTTAATCCCCAAACCCTATGAGGTAAATACCACTATTATCCCAGTTTACAGATGAACAAATTAAATTTTAGTGAAGTGACTTAACTTGCCCAAGGCATTATTAAGTGACAGGCCTAGTTTCAACTCCACAGTCAGCATGTGACCACTATGCTCTACCTGTTCTCTAGCAGGATAATAACCGTGACCGTTGCTGATACCTACTGGACTTTTACTTTGGACCAGATATCAAGCTAAGCACATGGCTTGCATTGTTTCATTTATCACAAGGAGATTTATACCCAATGAGCTAGGTACTATTATTATTACCACCCCATTTTCAGTGGAGAAACTGAACCTCAGTAGAGATAAAGTGACTTGCCCAAGGTCAAGGAATTAGGACTTGAACCTGGGTCGCCTGACACAGAATTGTGTTTGGATCATGGGATCAGGGAGCACTGGGTTGCAAGAATGAGGTCACGCTAGGAGAGCAGATGAACGCTGTCTTCCTACCCTGAGGACAGGTGGGGCAGGCTGGGGGCCCTGAGCCGCTGGAGTCCCAGATGGTTACCTGGGATGGCGACCAAGTTCTGCAGCTCCTGCTTCAGGTCCATGATGTCATTGCACAGCTGAATGTCATCCATCCTGGGGAAACAGGACACAACACCACAGCAGGTTACACCTGAAAACATTCTCCACCCTGAGCACGACCCCGATAGCAACAAAGAATCTGCAGGAGGGCATTGGCCTTTGCAAAGGCCACACTTGCTCTTAAGAGAAGTTTTCCCCCAAAAGAAGAAAAACAAAGGTTGCCTCTTACCTCACTACTTATTATAGCACCTTGATGGTGCTCCTCCCAGTCTTCGTGTGCCTAGCTTTTGTTCACTTATATGAGCAAGCCCATGTGGCAGGTTCAGTGTACTCTTTTATTAGCTTGTTGTTAAAATTTTTAAACATTATAGAAATTCACAGCATAGACAGAGAAAATCCCTATTCTTTAGAGATAACTATTTTCAACAGTTTAGTACCTGTTCTTCCAGATTTTAAAAAGTGTTTATGCTTCTACTATCATATATCATATCATTGTTCTTGTACAAAAACATTCCGTAATTTTTTTTAACTTAATGATACATCATGGGCATCTTTCCACATCCATACATGCAAATCTGCCCATTTGTAATGGCTGTGTACTGTTACATTGTGTTGATATACAGTGATTTACTTAAATATTCCCATATTCATAGACATTTGGGTTGTTTCCTGATACATTTCTAGGATAGACTCCTAGGAAAAGAAATTCCTAGAAATCTAATCACTGGTCAGGTAACATGAACACGTGCATTTTAATAGCAATTTCCAAATTGCCCACCAACAGTGTGAAAGGACGTTCAATCCCATAATCCCAGTAATTGGGTTGCACGTACAATCTTGCATTATGTAGTATAGTTTTGCATGTGTCTGCTACAACATTAACTCATCTTACTATAAACAATACTTGCAATGGCCACCTGGAATTTCACCAACTGATTTATCAAGTCTGTTTTCATTATGCCTGTATCTTAATTACTTAGGTGGGTTTTTCAGATTGTTTGCACTATTTTAGCCACCGTAGGATGAACATGGATTCGCATAAGGCTTCTTCTTCATGTTGGAGTATTTGGCGTGGGGGCTACAGAATCTGAGTACAAAGGGCTTGGCATGTCTGTGGCAACTGAGACATATTATCAGATCGCTTCCCCTCGAGTGGGGTATGTGCCTTCATGCCACATGTCTTTCTTGAGCATTTACTATGTGCACCACTGTACAGGCTCCAGGGATACAGTAGCCACTCCTGCTCACATGAGCTAAAATTTCGGCAGAGAAGACAGCAGGTGAACACGAATACAATGGAACATCAGATACTATGAAGAAGAGTAAAGCAAGAGAGGGGATGGAGTGGGCCAGTTTGGGCACAGCATCCTAGTGTCCCAGGAAGAGACAGAGGGAAGCATCAATATTTTCAAAGGGCTCAACTCTGTCCACACAGCATATGAGGGTGGGACCAGGAACAGAAATCAACTCATCTGAGTCCACTGACCTGCCTCCTTCCATGGTGTCTTTGCCAAGAACCTGGTCTGTTGCCTCTCTATTAAGAAGTATCATCTACACACCAGCTTAGGGCCCCTTACCCTTTGTGGGTCAAGAATTGCCCATGTTTCCTATTCTAATCCCAGCATCCCAGCTTTCAGGACAAGAGGCAGGAACATCTCACTTGCCAAAGGCACGACAACCATTTGTCAAGCCCTGTCCTAGAATGTCCTAGCAGGTGGCAGCTGCCTCGAATGAGCTTGGGGAATTGCCAGAAGGGAACAAACTGTTCCCATGGGTTCCCACCAGCAATTGTTCAACTGGTGGAGCTCCCAGACCCTTTTCCACAGCTAGCATGCAGATCAGGCTACATCCGTGCTCTTAATGAGGACGATTTTGGTCCCCGGGGATGTTTAACAATACCTGGAGACATATTCGGTTATTACAATGGATGTGTGTAGGGACTGCTTCAGGCATCTAGTGGGTAAAGTCCAGGGATGCTGCTCAGCACCCTACAATGAGCAGGACAGCCCCCTCAAATATCCAGTCCAAAAAGTCAATCATGCTAGAGTTAAGAAATCTGGGGTTGTAACCATGGAATCAACACAGGTCCTAACTGATAATTTTTGAGAGATGAGAGAAGGAAAGATGGCAAAAGGAACAAAAGAGAGATGCTCTGGCTGGTGTGGCTCAGTGGATTGAATGCTGGCTTGCAATAAAGGGTTGCCAGTTCAATTCCCAGTCAAGGCACATGCCTGGGTTGCAGGCCAGGTCCCCAGTAGGGGGCGTGCGAGAGGCAACTTTACATGGATCTTTCTCTCTTTCTCCTTCCCTTCCCTTCTCTCTAACAATAAATAAATAAAAAATCTTTAAATTAAAAATAAAGAAAGAAAGAGACATATAGTGGTTAGAAGCAAGAGTACTGACACCAAACATCTATAGTTCAAAGGGCCAGTAATTTAATGCCTCTGAATCTCTTTCCTCATCTATAAAATAGGAATTATAATAGTACTTATTCCTAGGATTATTATGCATGTCAAACACTGAGCATGTGCCTGGGACATACACATTAAAATGTTTTGTAAATGGTACCTATTATTATTATCATTCACTGTTAGAAAGAAACAGGGAGAAAAGTAGAGGAAATGCTACAGGACAAGCAGCTTATTTGACAAATGGAACTAACATGTTCAATCTTTTTTAAACAAGCCTTGATTGATTATATTTCTTTGTAAAATTTTTAAAAATTATTTTATTGTTGTTCAAGTACAGTTGTCTGCATTTACCCGCCACCATTCTTATCTGATTGCAGAACAGATCCCTGATTGCTGTAGAAGTTTGAGAAAATACAAACAAATACAAAGAAAGAACCTAAACTTATGCACAACCTTGACCACGTGCACCCAGATGTCACTGTTTCACTCCAAGTGTTCCAGTGTATTTCACACCGATTTTTTCATACAGGTAACCCAGGTGTAACAGACTGGCTCTGGCTGGCCTTAGTCCTCACCCTCTGTCCATCTCAGAACTGCCCTCCACATGATTCTGAGTCCTCCCAAGCACATCCGCCTCCACCACATATTACCAAGGAAAATGGGATTCTGAGGTTCTCAGGGCGAGTCCTGCTGCAGAACATCATAAAAATCCCTATTTGACAGCACTGTGGTTTCCCTCAAGTCTTGCTGCCAGCTTCCCATCTCTTTTCTTTCTCTCTCTTCCTTTTCCAAATGCCTCGCAGTCAAAGTAGGATCCTCTGTGGTCTTTGATTTGCAAACCTCAGTCGGCAAAAGCAAATCCTAATGTTGCTGCACATCCACCCAGGTAAGAAGCTTGTTTCCCCCCACCCTGACCCCCCACACACTCTAAGCTGTCTATCACAGTTTTCACCTAATAAAAAAAACAGGCCTTTTTTTGGAATATGGAGGATGAGTTCCACCACTAAGGGAAGTAAAAATTCAACAAATAGAAGTTACGCAATGTGCCCAAAGTCCCACACTGGTAAGTGGATGTTCTTGACCACTTCACTGTGGCGTCTCCTCTCCATGTGGCTGTGTGAGTTGCCACTGACATGGCTGGTTGCCCGCAGAACTGACCTTCCTCCTCTGCCTTCCTCCAGAGTCCTGATTTGTTTAGGAGGCAATGTCTCCAGCCCCTGACGGAAGTCAGTTATCTTAGTCTGTTTAGGATGCTATAACAAAAATACCATAGATCAGGTGGCTAAACAGCAAATATTGACATCTCAGATCTGAAGGGTCGGGGAGTCCAAGATCAAGGTGTCAGCTGATTCGGTTCCTGGTGAGGACTCGCTTCCTTATTTGCAGATAACTGCCTTCTCAGTATATCCTCACGTGGTGGAGACAGAGATCTCTCTTGTCTCTTCTGTAAGGACACTAATCTCACTCATGAGGGCTTTACCCTCATGGCCTATCATCCCTCAGAGGCCCCACTTGTTAATACCATCTCACTGGAGATTAGGGCTTCAACATATGAATTTGGAGGGAGGGGGGACACATTTAGTTTATAGCACCACTCATGGCAATCCCATTTGCCTTTGCTGGACAGACACTCTTCAAAGCTCCCTTGCGGGTAGAGGTAGCCATGAGACCCACTTTGGGCCAATGGGATGTAAGAGGAAGTCTGCTAGGGGGGGCTTCTGTGAAAGGTGATTAGAGTCTTAGGTGCTACCCCTCACGGTCCTGGAGCTGCTGCAGGCACTGCTGAGGAAGGGATAAGGGAATGAGGAAAGAGCTGCTGCCCCGATGACACCGTGCTGACCCCTCAGACCACCTACCTCTGGACTTCCCACGTGAATATTAAATATCCTTATGATTTAAGTAGAGTGACCAACCGTCTAGGTTTGCCTGGGACTATCCCAGTTTTAGCATGGACAGCTCTATGTCCTGGAAAGCCCCTGAGTCCCAGGCAAACTGGAACACTTGGTCACCCAGGATTTAAGACACTATTAAGCATTCACTTCAGTGTTATTTCCAATAGCCAAGATCTGGAAGCAACCTAAATGCTCGTCGACAGAGTAGCATTTAGATAGAGTAGCATGGGTAGATAAAGAGTCTGTGGTACATACATACAATGGAGCATTACTTGGCCATTAAAAGAATAAAATCTTACCTTTTGTGTCAGTACAGATGGACCTAGAAGGTATTTATAAAGAATATGATTGCCTAACCAATGTGCTATACACCTAAAACTAATACAAAATATTGAATGTAAACTGTAATTTTAGAAACTTTTTAAAAGGCACTATTAATCAGATGTTCTGTCACTTGCAGCTGAAGACATGCTCACTGAGACGTGTATGTGGATATGTGCATTTTTAATAAAAGATCAAAACATACATACATATGCCCTGCTCATTGTGAGCATCACATCATGAAATTTTCCAGTGCTATTAAATACATCGAAATAGTTCATGCAAAGTACTTTCAAAGCTTGGTGGGAACTTTTGAATAAGCCACGTTAATCATTCTCTGCACAATTAACGTTCTCTGCTGTCAGCTTGTTCCACAGAGAGAGATGTCATCTCCAAGAAACTGATCACTGCAGGGAGGAAAAGAGAGCCAGCCTGTCACTCGCATCTCAGCCTTTCACCCTGGGACAGTGAGGAAAGGGGGTCATTTTACCAGCTTGGGGAGGGGAGAGACGATGAGGGGCCGTCAGAAGACTGGTGCTGCCGTTTTATAAAATGTCTTTGAGAATGACACGGTCTGGAGCCTAGTGGAAAACCAGCAGAGACCACAAGGGGAAGGCCTAAGCAGAATGACAGAGGTAATGACTGACTTTTTAAAATAATCTTGGGTGGGCTGGATGTCTTGGGATGGGTGGGAAGAAGAAACAGCTGGTCATAGAGACGGAGCATTGGTCGGAGTCCAAGCGCCACTGCAGACCTCCTCTATAACTGAAAGAAAAACTCTGACTTTCTATCCACTCCTCACTTCTGACACCAGATGTGTGGGTTTCACCTGGCAAGCAATTCTTTATTTCTCAGTGGACACCAACGGGGTGTCTACAGTCTAACTCAGCCCCGACACTCACGGCCAGAGTTAGCATGGACCCTACAGCCTGCACGGACACAGTCCCACTTCAGATGTCAGCCCCAAGTCCAGGCCCCCGGGACTTCTGACCACCTCGCTGTGACCTGGGGATCTCCATGACCCTTCTTCAGGTTGGATCATTGCTAGAACTGCTTACAAAACTCAGGAAAACATTTACCTGTATTCACTAACTCATTATAAAGAACACTACGAAGGATACAGATGAATGGCCAGATGAAAAGGAACAAAGGGCAAGGTACAGCGAAGGGGTACGGAGCTCCGTACCCCCCAGGTGTGTCACCCTCCCAGCACCTCCCTGTGCTCACCAGTGTGGAAGCTCCCCAAACACCCTATTTTAGGCATGTTTTATGAGGCTACATTACATAGGAATGATGGATTATTCCCTCACCGAGAATGGGGGATGCGGCTAAGAGTTCCGTGCTTCTAATCATGCCTTGTCATTCTGGTGACTGGACCCCATCCTGCCCCTGTCTAGGGGCCCCAGCCACCTGTCACCTCCTTCACATACAAAAAGACACTCTGACCATTGGAAATTCGCAGAATCTTGTCAGGAACAAGAGTCAAAGAACAAATAGAATAAAAGGTGTTCCTAGCACACTTAATCAGGAAATTACAAGAGTTTCAGGAGCTCTCTGCCAGGAACTAGGGGCAAAGCCCAAATATATTTCTTATTAGACCACAGTGACTTTGAGCAAGCCAATCCCCTCCCCAGACCTCTGTTTCCTTGTGTATAAAATGAGGGGTTTTAATGATCTTTGGAGCCCTGTTCTGTGAGCGCATAGATGGATTAAAATGCTTTGGACCCAGCCAGACCTAAGTGCAGATGTCGGTTCCACCATTCATTGGCTATACAACTTGAGAAAGTCCCACACTGCTCTGGGTCTCACAACTGAAAAGAATAATACCTTTGCCTCAGGGTTTTATGAAAATGAAGTGAGCTTCTATGGGGGGCGCAGGCAGTCCCATGCTTGGTACACACATAAGGCTATTTCTGTCCACCCGTCCACCCTGGGTAAGGAGGTGACCTGCTGGGCTGTCTGCTGGCAGACACTGCTGAAAACTCTCTTAGCCAACATTCCTACATCAAAGGATTAGTCTCTCTTTTGTGTGCTATTTCAACTTCCTCTGACCTAATGGCACTGAGACGTTGAATGTGTACATTTGTTTAGTGTTCTTGGATTAATGAACTTAAACGCTCTCCATGAGGAAGGATCAGTGTTGAGACAGCTCCAGGGAGCCTGTGAGCTCCGCCATCTCTCAGCATCACGCTGGGGACCAAGAGAGCAGAGAGGTGCCTGCTGTGGGCTCAGGTGACTCATGTCTGAAAGGGGCAGCTTTGTGACACATCACTGAAGGCCATGCCGTCTGCTTCCTCCTTGCAGCACGAGTCTGGTCTGCGTGTCCACTGGCTTCTCCCTTGCGTAAGCAGACCCTCGTTTCTGGATGTGACACTGTTCCCAAAAGCGTGTCACCTCCCTCAAGCACAGATTATTTCTCTCCGCCAGGGGCTTTCTAGATTGACTCTGTTTTGACTCATCTGAGAAAGAACATTACCAACACTGAAAAACTCATCAAGCTGAACACTCATGGTTTCTGCCCTTTCTGTGTGTATGTTACATACCAATTAAAATTTTACCTGGAATAATTACCAACGATATTGCTTAGTGTTGTTTCAAACCTAAAAGGGTACTGTTGGTCTTTTAAAAATTATATAAATATTACATAAATATGGCCTCCCTGCAAAAAAAAAGTCAAACAACACAGAGATATAATCATAGCTGGCATTTATTAATGTTTTTATACTATCAGTGCCAGGCTCTGGGCCAAGCATTTCACATAAATCATCTCAACTCTCACAGCAACCCTGTGAGGTGAGCACTATCACTAGCATCCCTGGGATGGTGTTAGGTACTTGCTCAGGTTGCAGAGTAAATGATAGGAACTTGAACCCTGGCAGTCTGATCTCCCTCCCCGGAGTATGATAGTCCCACATGGTAGTTGGAGTTCAGGGAAGACAGAAATCAGAGCAGTTTAGGGGAAGGCTTCTCAGCTTGAGGTTCCACTTACAGGAGGGGGACAATCTGGGTGGTCAGGGAGGAGGGTACCGAGCACTCGAGTGGAGGGGACGGCTTAGCCAAACACTGGCTTCGGAAAGCGGTGTGGTATCCCTGGGCAAGTGCCAGTGAAGAGACCACCCAAGTAGGACGTGTCGTGACACACAGATTGGGGTTATGGAGGACTTAACA
>PVKM010044942.1:0-12087 GCA_004027735.1 Carollia perspicillata | reverse complement strand
TTTGGAATAAAAACACTTTCTGTTTTTGTTTTCAGAGATTAAGACTGCTAGACTAATATATCTTCCAAGAATGTGCACAGAGAAGAAAGTCAGCAACCCAGTTTTCAAACAAAAGAAAGTCAACTTTAAAAAATTGTTTGTGTATTTGATGATCACATTTTTTCTTTTATAATAACATCATTGTTTAATGAATAGCACTCTGGTACATGATCATTCAGTTAACTTACTGAGTTTAATTCCTACCCAGTAACTGATTTCTGCAACACTTGAACACTGAGTCATCAACTTTTTTAATGAGATATTCTAAAATTTTATTAGTTACTTATTTCTTTATAATAAACTTAGTAGCTATGAAAAACTCATTTTGTTTCTATTTCATACTTTGTGCTAATCATAATTCTGAGTAGAACGTAACTGAATCCTCAATTTTAAAGTCTCCCAAGCTCTGGCCAGTTATCTCAGTTGGTTAGAACATGATCCTGTTACTCCAAGGATGTGGGTTTGATTCTCGCTCAACACACACAAGAATCAACCAATGAATGCATAAATTTGTGGAACAACAAATCAATGTTTCTCTCTCTAAAAACAATAAATAAAAAAATAAAGTTTCTCAAAAGACTGCTTAATTAAGATGTTAATTAGGGTGACTGTCTCATAAAATGTTTGAATAGGGAGAATCTGCCTCCAAACCTAAGCAGTGGTTGATAGAAATTAATTTCTAAAAGGTTTTTTTTGTTTGTTTGTTTTAGAGCTTTTATTCCTTACAAAGGGTTGGAAAGAGACCACCTTTAATTCCCTGCCACCAGAACCTCCCCAGCTTGATTGATCAGAGAAAGCACACAGAAAGAGTAAGAGATGCCAGAAGACAGAAGTTACTCTTTTATAAACTTATCTCAGAAATTGAAGTTTTATTTTATTCCAAACATTAGAAGCAATCAGTAGGTCTTACTCATACACAGCAAGAAGGGATTTCACAGTAGTGTGAATAATAGAAGGCAGGGATCTTTCAAAGACATTTTAGAAGGCTACCTGTCACAACATCAGATCATGTTGTGGATTTGTATGTAAATTATGCTAGTGTATCATGATTAAAATAAATTTTCAGAAAAACTACTTTTGCTTATTTTAAAAAATTATATAGATTTTTAAAAAACAGTAAGTTCATGGTCATTACTAATACAGTGCTTTTTAAAGATTTAAATGTAGACATTTTCTTATAATATAGGAGGTAGATAGGTGATTATGTTTTTTCCCTGAATGATGTATTTATCTACCATACATGTAGAAAACTCCTCATATTACTGTAACCAAGCAAACTGAGACTCATGCATGTGGTGCCTTGATGTGTGACCCAACAGTTGGTGTTGAAGGAAACAGGTTTTTATTTATAAGATTCCAAACTCAGGAGGTCTGGGAGCACTCCTGCTCAGATCCCTGTTCTCCCACAAAACCCAGCATTTTCCTTTGTCCCCATCAGGTTATAAGCCAAAAACTTGCCCCAAAGTTCCCCATATCTTTATTGGTTCTTCAGCTGGCTGTGAAAACAGTCATCTATCCCCTCTGGAAGGTGCTCTTGTGGGTTTCAGAGTCACCATCCTCTCTTAGCATCTCTCTCCCTCAGGATCTGGGGTACACTATCCTCAGCCTCCATATAATAGTTCAGGGAAATAGGTACAGTGTTACACTGAACCATGGTGGAGTCCAGGGAGGCACACATCCTAAAAGAGTAGCTTTTTCATACATCCTTAAGAGAAGCAGAAGTCTGCATGCCTGGTCACAATTTAGTTCAGCTCCAGGCATCTCCCACAAATCCATGCTTGGTTAGGCAAGTTCCCACACAGCTCCATCAGCTCTCTCCTTACACTCTTTCCTCCTACATGGTTTCTTCCTCCTCTCTTTCAGCCCACATACCTGCTACCTCCCTACAGACTACAAGCCTCCTTCTTTACTACACCAGCCTGCATGGTGGAATCCCTCAGAGAAGCAGAAGTAGCTCCTCCCTCGCTACAGTTAGTATGGCAAAATCCCAATAATTCATGGATCCTTCCTCATGGTTGCCTGTTTCTATCTCAGCCTGCCTCATTTAAAATGCTCAGCCCTGAACTTCCTATGTGACTTCATATCCAGCCCTTCTTATGATGTGCTACTTTTGCCAGTTACCCTATATCATTTACCTTCTTTTTGCTGCCAACTTTAATCAGGGCACGAGTTCTCAATGACACAGGGGTGTCCAACTCCTGACTCTCCTGCAGGCATTATATAAGCTCCCCCAGCTGTGTCATAAGTCCCTGCATGCTCCCAAAGGCACATATGCCTTTGTCTGGGGCCAGCATTATAGCTTTTAACTTATTGTTATGCAAAATATCTTAAAAGCTGAATTGTTTGCTTCCTTTCCCCCAGTCAAGATTCATGTGGAATATGCTTTTCTATTTTTAGTGACCCCCCATCCCTGCACCCCATTACATTACCAAGGTACCTGTAATCATTTTCTCTGGATAGCAACACAATTTCTGAATTTCTCAGAATTTCCAAAGGTTTTCTAATTTGAATTTTTTGTTATGTTCTGGATTTTCATCCTTGAATTTTAGGTCATTTAAGTGGTTATTTTAAAAATGATGATATTCATCCACTAGCTCCAATACTTTATTTCCCTACAATCTGTTCATTTACATGCTGACACACATACTTACATACATTCAACTGAATGTGCTGCTTGTTCAGAAAGTCCTTATCATACAATTTTATTGCACATAACTCTCTGATGGTAGCACATACTAAATTATTACTTATGGCTGTAATTGGCTTTTATTCCTCTACAGGGCTTGCCCAGGGCAGCCAACTGAGCAGAGGAATACAAACTTTGGGATTTGCATCTTATTTCTTGCTTCATTAATTTCATTAAGTTCCAGACAGATGAATTTTTACAATTAAAATGTCATTTACATTTAATACCACAAATCACTTTTTTTGTATTTAAACATTTTAATTGTATTTTTTTAGTTCAAGTTCAAAATTGCATTTGTCATGTCTTAATTAGATGTATCTCATAGGGGTACAGGAGTTAGCTGAGCAGTAACAGGGCCAAATAAGAAGGTTTTCTTTAAAAGAAATTGAAAAAGATTTTCACATATCTGGTATACAATGTAGACTTCCTATACTGTCTAACTAAAGTTATGTGTCTAAGATCAATGAATGGCATATACAGGTAACTATTGATTGATAGTGGAAGATCAAATCCAGACAACTGAAGAGAAGACGTTTCTTTTTTCTTACATGTATAGACTATGTGGGATTTGTATGGAGTCTTATTTAATAACAGAAGATTTTATTTTGCTGTTTACTTACAACAGTGGTACAATAAATGATGGCCAGAAGAGAAAGCAAAGTATGTAATAAATCTTAACACCTTTGTTATTTTCCTGAGAGAACAGTAACTAGAAAAATAAAACTAAAAAAGAACAAAACACAGAATATACTTTGAGATAAAAGCAGAAAAGTGTTTTTGGTTTCTGCTATTGATGATGCTGATAATGATGGCAATAGTGATAATAATAAAAACAATATACAGCATGGTGACTATAGGTAATGATACTGTATTGTATATTTGAATATTGCTAAGAGAGTACATCCTAAAAGTTCTCATCACAAAAAAATAAGAAAGCAACCACTTAAAATAAATAAAACTTAAAATAAATAAGACCTTTAAGAGGACACTGACAGGTATTAATATTACAGTTTCAGAGATGAGGATATTTGAGGTTCCCAGAGGATAAGAATTGCCTAACTTAACACCTCCAAAAATAGCAGAGCAATGTTTAAAACCAACTCTGCCTTCCTGTAAAGTCTGAGTCCTTTCCATCACTTCGTGCTGCCTGCCATAAAGAGACTCACTGACATTGACAGTCACAGTTTAACTTATTATTTTCTATGTGTAAGTAACATAGAAAGTTCAATTCCTGTAAATCTTCTCTGAAAACTGTTTGGAACTTATATTTTTTCCTTCTTTAAAATATGATATGTAAAAAACAAAAATGTAACTCTACTACTCTGTGAACATATTCAAAGAAACTGAAACATATTGAGAACAAAATATAGCATATTTTGTCTTGAACAGAAGATAAATAAAAAAGTGGATACTAAACTATGACTCCTGTCACCTGACTGAAATTCCAAGGCTCAAATTCATAAATGTGGGCAGACTCACTCAGGTTAAGATCAAACATGTTGACTCTGACACTTTCTCTGACATCACTATGGTTTCGTAAGTGCTGATTCAATTCTCAGTAAGAGAAGGCATTAAGACCAAGAGATTGAAGTCAAATAAACATGGGGCAAATCTCGGTTTTGTCAATAGCCATGTAATTTATATTTAACTTCTTAATAATTGATTTCTTTGTGTGGAGATTAGCTAGCATGGACCTCAGTGCTATTGTGCACAATAAAGGAGTGATGTGCTCTATGAAGAGACATGGTTATACTCTTGCCATTGCCATCATCCTCATAATTGATGACTAAAAGAGCACCACCCCCAAAATGTACAATTAAATGAAAAAAAAATAAAAGAAAAGAACACCCCCAATGTGACTAGGTGAGATTGCTTCTTGATGAATCTTAATCATTTATGCAATTACATTTATTGAAGTTGGATCATTTGCCTGAAATTTTGGTAGCCATTGAGATAGAAGGGAAATAAAATGCACACTCTCCTCTCAACCCCATTCCTAATAACCCTACTCCCAAACTGCCCAATGGCTTGAAATACAACTGGGGCTTAACAAGAGGCCAGACTGTAGAAGGATGTATAGGATAAACAGGATGTTTACTTCTTATAGTTTAAAAACCTCAAGAGGGAAATGGACATTATCCTATTTAAAAATCACTCTGGCTACTGTAAATGAGGTGTGGGGGAGAGTGCATATCAGTTAGAACTACAAGGCAGTAGTGGGTAGAGGAAATTACAGTTGGTTTGGCAAAGTCATTGGTAATTGAGATGGAAAGATACAGGTGGACTTGAGATATAGAACAAAGGCAACATTGATAGATTTAATAGATTAGATAAGTGAAAACAGGTAAAGAGAGAATAACAAGGATACACTGATACTAATTTGGGGAAGAGGAACTAAGTTTAGATGAGCTTTGCATCAGAAAACCAAGAGATAAGCTTTGGACCTGCTAAATTTGAGATGTTTATGATATATCCGAGCACAGATGTCAGTTAGGTCCTGGGCTGGAGAAAAATAAAATTTATAAGAGAAGTTTACATGAAGATATAAATTACGGTGTTTTTATCAGGCAGATGAGTTAAAAGTCAGTAAATAAATGAAGGAACATTTTACCAAGCTGTGAAAAACGTCAACACATTAATGTCAAATAAAGAAGAGTGTAATGTATGAAAATTACCTAGCAGAATCCATTGTGCATATATAAATGTAAATAAAATTTATTTTAATAGCAGTAATTAATGAAACATGTATTTGCGCTTACCTCAGGTATATATACAAAATAAATATTATGCTAAACTGTGTGAAAGGAAGAAGCATCCAAATCTATAGAGAATTTTTATGAGTTAATTTGAACAAAACTGATGACATATGCCAGGAGGCAGGATCCAAAATGCTCCAGAGAAGAACAGTTTTGCAATTTCTTTCACGCAGTTGAAATAAAGGAGAGAGTGTAAGGAAGATTACATGAAGGGGAGAGCAAGCAAGGCTGAGATTGAATTACAGAGTAGTTAACAAGATTGTGTGCTCTCTTGAGGGTGGCCATGCCTTTGAGAAGTATAACTTCTGAGAAGTATAATGCATTTCCAAAGTGTGTTAACTTAGATGCAGAAGAACAACGGACAGGGATGGCTTAAACACTTTTCACTCTAAAAAAGTTATAGGCCTGGGTTGTATTTACCGACCATGTCCTGCCCAGTTAAGAATGTATGATCATATCATTCTGTGAGGTTACTTTCAATATATCTCATTTTATTTTGTCTACAAAAGTAAGACACCTGAATGTATCTCAAACATTTTAACCATTTGTAGTTATTACTCCCACTAAGTTATGGTTATGTTTGTATTTTAATGATTCCATCAATCTACTAATTATAGTTTTACTTTTTTTTCCATGTTTTAATTTTTCCACATTTTATTTTCCAAAGATAGTAACTTGTACTTTGTACTACTTTTACTACATAAACTACAATAGAGTTTCCTGAGTTAAATACTTTTCTTTGTGATCTAGCTGAACAAGAAAGATATAGAGAACACTGCAGTGATGTTAAGAAATATATGGGGTGTCCTTCTCTGTTTTGTTCTTCTAGCCTTCTGAGTTGGGGAGCTCTGAACACTTTCATTTGGAATGTAAACCTCCTTTTCAGCAAAAAGGCTGTGGCTGTGATTAAGTCCTGCAAGTCCTTGGGTAAAATTTCAGCCAACTCTCAAGGCCTTCAGTACATTTTCACAATATTTAGTCTCTCAGCTCTCTTCAACCTCCTTAAAAACAAAGGCCTTATAAAGCATGCATTTTTCTGGATGGGTCACTCCATGTCATTTGTTCTTCAGTTTTTACTTACTTTAAGATTTACCTAGTTTAAGATTAAAAAAATAGAAGATTTACTTTGCTTAGTCTATGAAGAAAGAAAACTAATTGATATTCAGACTTGTATTTTTGCCCCTAATTTCTAGATCTATTCATCATTGTCATATTCATTTAGGGATATTTCTGTCATATTTTAAATCTCATTACTGACAGGGAAACTTGAATATAACAACATTTCTGATGCTGAATATAGATGACGTGTAGCACTTGCTCAGAGGTCTTAGTACACAGATGTCTGAGCTATCAACTTTAGCCAAATCATCTCTTATTTTGCATATCAATTAAATGGAGTCAGAATTTTCTGCAATATAACATTCACATTGAGGCTCACTGAATGCATCAGCATTAACATTTTGGGGTTTGTTTGTGTTTTCCTTTTGAATGATCTAGACATACTATCAGTCATTTTTTTAAAAAGAAGTTCTATCCAACTTTTAAAACTTGCACAACATTTCATACATTCCTGAGTTTGTTTTAGCCCACCCTTAAATAAACTGTTAAAATTTGAAAATAAAAACCTTAAGTTATACCGATATAGTTTTAGTTTTAGAGAAAGCAAAGAATGGTAGAAAGAATCTCATTACTGAAGCAACACTGGACTGGTTTTTTGCTTTGGCTTTACATAAATTGGTTAACTTGGACAAGTTTTTAAAAATATATTTATTAGTTTTTAAATGATTTTACTTATTTATTTTTAGAGGGAGATGAGGGAAAGGAGAAAGGGAGAGACACATCAATGTATGGTTGCCTCTCACACACCCTCTACTGGGGACCTAGCCTGCAGCCCAGGCATGTGCCCTGATTGGGGATTGAACCGGCGATGCTTTGGTTCACAGGCCCAAGCTCAATCCACTGAGCTACACCAGCCAGGCCTATTATTTTTAATTATTATTCCATTCCTGTATCTTTAATAAAATAAGAATATTACACTATCTATATAAAAATTATTGAAAGTATTAGATGAAATAGAAGAAATAAATTTGTCTCATTAGGCACAGGGTAGTTTTCATTATTACAGAATTTTGGACATTATGGAGCAGAGGTAGATGCTCTATACTGGTTGACTCAATTTTTCTTCTAGCCTCTTTCTAGACTAGACTATATCTCCCAGCTCCCTTGTAGCCAGAATTCCAAGAATTACCATGAAAGAGAAAGTGAGCAGCATGAGACTGGGGAGACCAGAACTTCTAGAAAGCACATCACTGGAAGGGCTTGGATTGTCTGAGGCTGAAAGTGATGGCAGTGGCTTCCTGATACGGTGGCTTTCTCATCACAACAAGGTTGTGTGGGCACTGAAGCATGGATTACCTACATCTCTATTGGCAGACCAGTTCTATAGGAATGGTCTGGGAGTTATTCCTAGAATTTCTGCCAACCCACCCATCCCATGTACTAAGAAATATATAATATTCCTTAATGAATTCTTTCCTATTCTTTTACTAGACTAGATTCTGTTTCCACAATAAATGACCAATACAACAATGGCTTAAAAATGAAGAAAAAATAAAATTCCTTTTTACTTAAGCCACTGCCTTTTCTTTGTTTGTTTTGAGGTGGAGTTGCTCTGTTACTTTAGTTAAGCTTCATGATTAGACAACTTATGCTCGGAAAAAAAAAAAAGAAAAAAAGTTATGCTTAGGAACTAGAACTTATGTGCAACTGACTAAAGGAATAAATGGTGAGTTACATGTTAAGAATCAGATATTGTGGAATAGATGCCAAGGGGAATTGGAAAAAATGAAGATGGTGAGGTGTTGGGCTTTTCCAGGTCAGTACTATAGGCCCAGACGTTCAAATTCTTAATCTCTTTTTCTATACAGATATCCAATTAACCTAGCACCATTTATTAAAAAATATTATAATCTCCGCATCAAGTTGCAGTAGCACCTTATATTAAACCAAGGGATTGCACATGTGGGCTGGCTCTGGGCTCTCTTTTCCATTGTCTTATATGTGCATCCAAGTACCAACACCACAGTATTAAACATTGTAGCATTATAAGTTTTTTTTTTTAATTTCATGGTGTTTGTTCTAAGATTGTCACATTATTATTGGGCTTATCGGATTCCATATAAATATTAGATTGAAATTGCTAATTTCTATATATTTTTTATATTTTAGAGGGGAACTTTTTGACTGAGATGGCCCTGAATCTAGTTTATTTTGGAAGACCAGATGTCATTAAAATATTGATTCTTCCAAACTGAGAAAATAAAATTTTCTAAGTTTATTGAAATGTTTTAAAATATTTCTATAGTTTTCTCTCTATAGGTCTTACCCATTGTAGGGAAAATGGAGTCAGTCAGGCCCCTCACCCAGATATCCTGGGAATTGGGACTTAGCAGTGTTTCTATAACTGTGCTTAAGGGCTTGCATACAGAATCAAGGTCTGTTATATAACCAGTGATAGTCTATATTGGTACCCAGCCGGCTTTGTGTGCACTTAGTATATATGGGAGTCAGGTCTTTCCTGCGTGTGACTCACCGCCTGTGGTGCACATGGATCGCCCCACCCCAGAACACAGGTACGTCAGACATCCCAACAGCTCCATGCATTTTCTTCTGTCTGCCCAAATCCCATGTGAACCTGCCTGGGCTTGAACAGCTGCAGAACACCCATCTTTTATTACATTTATTCCTAAATGTTTCAGGGTTTTTGAAGCAATATTTAATTGCATAATTTCTCAAATTTCACTTTCTAATCATTGTTATGCTAGCACATAGAAATACAATGGACTGTTATGTATTGATCTTGTATCCAATTCATCTTCTAATTCTAATGAAATGGGGTACACTGCATGGTCCCCCACAACTCATGGTTGGGGAAAGGGAAGAAGCAGATGATTTGGCTTAAGATACTTTTCATAACAATGGTAAGTGATAGCCATATCCTTCCTGAAGGGAAGCTGTGCTACCACCACCTGGGTAAAGGCCTACGTGACCTTCAGTACATATAGTGCCGGGTATGAAGTAATGTAGGAAGCCCCAGGTCAGCACTTAAAATTAGCAGAGCCAGCCATGAATGGGTCCATGCATTTTGAAAGGGTGTAAAAGAGCCCTCACTGGTCAGCCATGAGGTCTGGAATGTAAGGAGGCACCATGTGGTTTTGGATTAAGAGCTGAAGAAAGAAAGAGGAGACCCACTGGGAAACCTGCCCGCGACACAGGGCAGCACAGCTTATGGAATCGTGGAAACCTGACCAGCCAAGCACAGGTTAATGGGAGATGCCTGGAGTACTGAACTGTGACTGGGAATGCTGAGCTGCGGACTTCTGTTTTTCTGAGAGACCATATTCTGAAACTGGCCTGGTTTGGGCAAAGGGAGGCAAGACTGTGTGTTTGTGCGAGGGAATGGGACTTGATGGCAGAATTCTGCCAGTATTCTATAACTTTTTGTATAACTTTTGTATTGTATAACTTTTGTATAACTTTTGTTAAAAGTATTGTATAACTTTTAAACAAACAATTCCTTTCTTTTTCACCAAACTCTGTGGTTGGGAATCATACTTCTTGGCGTCAGGCAATAGAATGCCACAGCTGTTCCAAAACAGCATAGGCTGAAATTCTGTAACACTAACAGTTTGTCTTTAAATGCCTTTGGATTTCCTAAGAGTGCAATTATAACTTTGGTGAATGACCATATATATTTTTTTCTTTTACATACCTAATAACTTTTTTGTTGTTTTTGTTTTTGCCTTATTGCTGTTTCATACCTCAGGTAGCATTGAAAGGCATATTTATTGTTAGTGCACCATTTATTCGTTTATGATATAAAGGGAAATTTTTAAGGGAGAAAAATAATTTTTACTGTACTGTAGCACAGGAGCCCCAAACCAGGGAGCTGCTTAAGTGTTCATGAGATTCTAAAAAAAAACAAAACAAAAACCATCTGGTGGGCTTGCCGGTGTGGACATGCCATTTATCACATTTCAGGGGAGTGCACTTATGGCGGTGTGTCATCGAGAGAGAGAGACCGCACCTCCTGCAGTCTGGGGCTCATTATAAAAGGTCCCAGGCAAAGGAGACCGATGTCTTACACATGACTCTAAACTATATTACCTCAGTATGTACGTACAGAAACAATGGTCTAGAAGCAGTCATAGGACAAGAAGCTGCTCCCCCCCAAAATAAGGAGGGAGTTACAATCCATTCCTAAAACAATGCACATTCTCTCTGTCCAGGGGCCCCCTAGAGAGCCCTGTCACAGGCGGTGGGACAGCCATGCATTGACCCCACGTGTACCTTTCTAGGTTTTTGGCTGAGATCCCTCTTTAATAAAAGAGAAATTAACAGAAGAAAACAGAGGTTTAATAACATGTGTATCTCCTATAGACATGGGAGATACCCAGGAAAACTGAGTAACTCTTTAAAATGACCCAAGCCACTGCTTTAAATACCATTTTGAGGTAAAAGACAGAAGATGTGGGGGTGAGGATGGGTGGGAGGAGCAACAGTTATGTAAGGGAATCGGGCAAAGCACAGTAAACAAGATAGTTGTTATGCAGGCGTAAGTCTTTGCCTTTTCCTCTGATAAGAGTTCCTAGAGATTTGTCTCTGGTACAGAATAGGAGGAACCTTTAAAAATGAAAATTTCCCTTATATATGTAAATTTCTCTTACAAGGAGGCAATTTCTACTTGGTTTCCAGAGCTGTTTTTGTATCTGCTCTTTCTTATAAATATTCAGCTTGAGATAATTCTTATGCCAAAAAGACATATTTTGAAGTGGTGCATGGTGGCCCCCTTTAAAAATACACAGGGATTTCAGATTTTGTGAAGGTGAGCAATTAAATGTTAACATATATAGTCTTTGATAGTTGAGAGAATTGAATGAGGGCCAACTATTATTCACGATCATGCTATCCACTGAGTTATCCAGATCAAATTTTCCAGCCCTAGTTAAAAAAAGTTATCAGTTTTCAAAAAACAAAAATTAAAAGTAAGGGGAGAAGTATGTGAATACAGGATATGCAGGCTCGGGGTTATAGACAGAGATTTTTAAGGAGAAGCTTTTAAAGTGAGAATAAGACAGTTATGGGGTATGGAAAGTCTGCCAAAGGCAGAAAAAAATAAAAAGAAGCTTAAAAAACACTGCTCTGGACTATTTGTCACCTTTGTGGTGTTTTAGTAAGTACACTTGAGAAACCTGGCCAGGCAGTTTAGTTGGTTAGAGCGCTGTTACCCCGACACTCCAAAGTTGAGGTTGTGGAAGGAAAGAGGCACCATGCAAAACCTGACAAGCCCTGAAGAGGTTGGCATGGGGGCCTTACAAACTCGAAGACCTAAAGTAACCACGTAGGGTGGTCTGAAATGAAAATTTTTTCACTAAAGGCGGTTCATGGCGGGTAGTTATATCCTAGGCCGGTATTTTTCCCTAACAAAGGTTAATTGTCCCAGCCCGCTGCGGCAGGGGGGCCTCGCAAGTGGAGGTGGAGGATGGTTAACAGAGAGGACCAAGACTCTGATGGTCATGGCGAGTTTATTGAAAGAGCGCAAAGCTT
>PVKM010044941.1:0-12095 GCA_004027735.1 Carollia perspicillata | reverse complement strand
TGGGATAAGTCCGAGCTCTGGGGCCTGGGTCAGGGGTCCTGTGTCCCCTCTGAGTCCCCAAGCTCCTGCCCCGCAAGGGCTGTGCCCTCCCGACCCCGCACTCACCGGCCCAGGTTTGGGTCAGCGCCAGGAGCCCCGGGAGCAGCAGGAGCAGGGGTCTGGGCCTCATGACCTATATCATGTGGGTCTGGGAGGCAGAGAACCGTTATATTGAGGAACTGGTGCTGAAACCACAGTGAGGCCGATTGGTTGGTCTTTCATTAATGCAAGACCCAGATCAACAGTCCCGAGGAAGAGTCCAGGTCACATAGTCACTGGACCCCCTCTGCGGCTGATTGGCTCGTCTGAGTTCGTGCGGCCAATGGGAGTGAGGCTGCGGCGCAGAGCGTCCAAGCTTGGCTTTGCCCTGTGTCTCCTGTTTGGAAACAGGAACTGTCTCCCGCTCCCTGTGAGCTGGGCCCTCTGGTGTAGCCGGGTTGCATAAACAGAACAGAGACGTTAGGGGCGCTCCTTGAACTATTTTTTTCCCCTCATTCTGCAGACTCCTCACTGACGTCTCATCGCACTCAACACGACTCTGACAGTTGTTTGCTTCTTAGGAAGTGTCCTGCTCCCTGCACCGGGTATCACTTAAACTCGGTGTGATCGCCTTAGCCCTGCGACTCTCACCCCCTGTACACCATGGAGACAGTTGTGTGGTGCTGACTGACCACTTGCTGGTTCCCGGGAGTGATTTACAGGGAACTCCTACTGCTGCTGCTGCTTTAACTTGGTTAAGAGAGATCTGATGGGTGAACGGGGACATCACTGAGTGGGATACACAGTAACTTCCGTGGTGGACATCATCGAGAGCTCTCACCGACTGGAAGTGAAGTCTGCCCAGCACGCTGAACTCACTGCTCTAACTCGGGCTTCTCACCTGGACGGAGATCCAGTGGCCAGTGTGTACACGGGGAGTCGTGTGCACCTGGTGCAGCCGTGACTGTGGGATGATGGGGAAGTGGGGAGGCCTCCTCACTTCCTCGGGGCAGTGCATACAGAAATGCAAAACTGGTTGCAGGATTATTAGGTACCACACAGGACCCAAAACAATGGGCCCTTATCAAAGTTCCGGGGCATTCTAAAGCTGCCACCATGGAGGGGAAAGGAAGTCATTTTGCTGACACTGAAGCTAGGCAGGCGGCATTGAAGAGACACGTTATCCAGACCCACGAATGTTCTATTAAATCAGTGGAAGATTATGTTTTACAGTTTTAACAGACAGCTATGGAGGGAGAAAAGAGACTCAGCAGCCACGGTCTTGTGGCTGCATGTCTGTGAAACAGGAGAAATATCAGTGGGTGCCCATTTCAAAAACTGTTGTCATTACTGTTGGCAGAGGGACCATCCTCAACAGCACGGGGCAGGTATGTCTGTAAATACCCCAGGCTCATTGCATCCTGGGTGCTTGTGGGAGGCCCTATGGAGTAGCCAACCTCTAGCTCATTTTGGGGTTTCCATGGCCCATTTAACTATGATGGGAAAGTCAACATTTCTGGGTCCATTCTGTGTATCCCAGCTGCTCCCTGGCCATGGCTGCCCAATGGCAACAACATCCCTGGTGGACCCACCACGCCAGACCTCTAAGGGAAATAAAAGGGGTGTGGTATGAGGGTTAGGGGCTGGCCTTGGTGTTCTGGGACAAGCTGAACTTGCAGTCAGTGATGAAGGTCATTCATTAGAACAGACTCTATCTGAAGCTGGTCCTGTAGAGGGACTGCTGCTCTGGAAGCGGGAAAAGGGTGGGAAGTGGCACCGAAAGATGATGAGGCCTGAGCTCCACGGACAAACAGACTAGACAGACTGTGGACACTCAGGCCCAGACCCAGCAGGGGCACCTGCCTGCACCCGACCTCCACAGGCCTGTCGTCTGTGCTGATGCAGACGCAGCGGGAAGCAGCTACGAAACCGTGGCCACTGGAGTGGGAGCAGGAGCCCAGACCAGACAGGGATGGGGTTCACAAAATACTCAAATTTCTCCTGAAAATTATTGTCAGAATGTTAGATATCCAAGTAATAACTTTGTTTAACTTAAAATAATTTTTGAAAACTATTTAAGAAACATTTTAAGGTTACATTTTATTTATTTATTTTTAGAGAGAGGGCAAGGGAGGGAGGAAGAGAGGGAGAGAAACATCACTGTGTGGTTGCCTCTCATGGGTCCCCTACTGGGGACCTGGCCCACAACCCAGGCAGGTGCCCGGACTGGGAATTGAACCAGGGGCCCTATGGTTTGCAGGCCAGCACTCGATCCATAGACCACACCAGCCAGGGCTAACTTAAAATAACTTTTTAGCTTTTCTGTTATTTATTTTTTCCACCAGCACATATTCCCCCAACACACTCTCCCTCCTGCAAACCCCGACCTCACCCCCGTAATTATCACACCGTTGTCTGTGTCCATGACTTCAATTGCTTTAATTTTACTTACAGTTGACATACACTATTATATTCTTGTCAGCTGTAAAACCCCATGATTAGACATTTATACAGCTCATTAAGTAGTCTCCCTGATAAACCTAGGACCCATGTGACACCGTACCTCGTCCCAACAATATTACTGCCTATGTTCCCTGTGCTGTACCTGCACCCTACTAATAAGTGTCCGGGGCTGACCCAGGACAACCAGCACATTTTCACTGACTTGGGTGGAAGTTATGGGAGGGGCTGTGGAGGGGGAGTGTGGAAGTGGTGAAGAGCACAGCAGGACAATCTCAGAATATCTCCCCGGAAATTACTGATGAATGACAAACACCACATGGTGACTGTATGATGGGGAGACCTGGACCTCTCCAACCTGGGAGAGCAACCAAGATGAATGTCACCAGTGTTGGGACAGGTGGGTGCAGTGTCCAGTCCTTGCTCTTTCCTCTTCCACAGTCCTGGCTCCCTTGGTGGCCTCATCCACACTCATGGCTTTAAATGTCATTCTGTAGCATCACCTCCACATCTGTGTCTCCAGCCCAGACACTTCTCCTCAAGGTGCCCACACTCACTTGTCCAACCTGACACCTGACTGATGTGTCTAACACACGTGTCACCTTGACCTTCTCCTCCACTGAACACCTGAAATGCCCACCCCTCCCCCACATGCTCCTGCCTGGGTCTTCCTCCTCTTCACTGATGCAACCCCATCTTTTTGCAGGCACGGTGCAAATCAGGGTGCTCCTTCTCGACTCCGTCGGCACTGATGTGGGCTGCAGAAACAGTCAGGGAATCTTGAATTACTGGAGGGGAGGCTGGATTAACTGTGTAAGTGGAATGTCATGTAGAAAGCAGCTCTGTCATGTTGGAACACGGAGTCATCGTGAAAGTACGTTCACGTTCTTTCACTTCCGGTCTGTGTGGTATCTGTCCTTCAGACCGAGTCTTCTGTGGACAGCACGGGCAAGGGTTTTGTTTTCCTACTTAGAGCAATTAATCCATTCTCATTTACAGTAAATCTTGATTGCCATGTGTTTTTCCCCATTTCATCATGGGTGTTTTAATTTTCTTATTCTTGTTGTTCTTAAAGAAGACCCTTTAACATTTGTTGTGGTACTTGTTTGGGGGTGATAAACTCCTTTAGCTTTTTCTGGTCTGGGAAGCACTTTATTTTTCTGGCGATTTATTTGTCCTTCCTAAATTCAATATCTAAGATATTGACAACTCAGCCCTGGCTGGTGTGGCTCAGTGGATTGAGCGATGGTCTGAGAGGCAAAGGGTTGCTGGTTCAATTCCCAGTCAGGGTACATGCCTGAGTTGCTGGCCAGGTCCCCAGTAGGGGGCACGTGAGAGGCAAGCACTCATTGTTGTTTCTCTCCCTTACTTTCTCCCTCCCCTCTCCTCTCTCTTGAAATGAAAAAAAATTTACAACTCAGTCAAAACATAAAGAACATTAAGAAACAATTTGAAAAAGAATAAATGCATATGGTAAGCAATTACATTTGTATGAAATGCATGTAAGCAAAAAGGAGAATGCAGAATAAGAAATTAAGGAATAAAATAAAAATCTATCATTTTGGCAAAGATGAATGAAAATGATGAGTGTATCAGTCAGAGGGTGGGGACCACATTCTGTTGTAAAGGTTGAAGGGAATGGAAACTGGGACAAAATTCCTGAAGGATGCTTTTGCAAAAGGCATTAGCAATTTAAACGTGCTTACATTTTTAAACTATATTTTAATGACTATGACATTACAGTTGTCCCATTTCCCCCTCTTCACCCCCCTCCACCCTGCACACCCCCTCCCACCCTCATCCCCCCCTTTAGTTCATGTCCATGTGTCATATTTATAAGTTCTTTACCTTCTACATTTCCCACACTATTCTTACCTTCCCCCTGTGTATTTTCTACCTACCATCTGTGCTACTTACTCTCTGTACCTTTCCCCCCTCTCTCCTCCTCCCACTCCCCTGTTCATAACCCTCCATGTGATCTGCATTTCTGTGGTTCTGTTCCCGTTCTAGTTATTTGCTTGGTTTGTTTTTATTTTTGTTTTATTTGTGCTTGTTAATAATTGTGAGTTTTTGCTGTCATTTTATTGTACGTGTTTTTGGTCTTCTTTTTCTTAGATAAGTCCCTTTAACATTTCATATAATAAGGGCTTGGTGATGATGAACTCCTTGAACTTGACCTTATCTGAGAAGCGCTTTATCTGCCCTTCCATTCTAAATGAAAACTTTGCTGGATAGAGCAATCTTGGATGTAGGTCCTTGCCTTTCATGACTTGCAAAACTTCTTTCCAGACTCTTCTTGCCTGTAAGGTCTCTTTTGAGAAATCAGCTGACAGTCTGATGGGAACTCCTGTGTAGGTGACTGTGCCCTTATCTTTTGCTGCTTCTATAGTTCTCTCCTTCATTTTAATCTTGGGTAATGTAATTATGATGTACCTTGGTGTGTTCCTCCTTGGATCTACCTTCTTTGGGACTCTCTGAGCTGCCTGGACTTCCTGGAAGTCTATTTCCTTTGCCAGAATTGGGGGAGTTCTCCTTTGTCAATTGTTCAAATAATTCTTCCAGTTGTTGCTCTCCCTCTTCTCCTTCTGGTAACGGTATAATTTGGGTGTTGGAATGTTTAAAGATGTCCTGGAGGTTCTTAAACCTCTCCTCATTTTTTTGAATTCTTGTTTCGTCATTCTTTTCTGTTTGGTTGTTTCTTTCTTCCTTCTGGTCCACTCCATTGATTTGAGTCCCAGTCTCCTTCCCATCACTATTGGTTCCCTGTACATTTTTCCTGTATCTCACTTAGGGTAGCCTTCATTTGCTCATCTAGTTTGTGACCAAATTCAACCAATTCTGTGAGCATCCTGATCACCAGTGTTTTGAACTGTTGCATCTGAGAGGTTGGTTGTCTCTTCATTGCTTACTTGTATTTTTTTCTGGGGCTTTGATCTCTTCTTTCCTTTGGGCCATTTCTTTCTTAGCACAGCTGTTTCATAGTGCAGGATGGAGCCTTAGGCGTTCACCTGGGCAGGGCAATCCACACTGCTGCATTTGTGATGCTGTATGCGGGAGGGGTTGGAGAGGGAACAATGGCGCCTGCTCTGCTCTCTGGTGGATTTCAGTCACTTCCCCTGCTTCCCACAAGCAACCCGGGCCTTCTGGTGCTGATTCCTGGGTGGGTTGTGTAATTTCTAAGACCCTGTGGGTGTTGATTCCTGAGTGGCTTGTGTAATTTCTAAGACCCTGGTGCTGATTCCTGGGTGGCTTGTGTAATTTCTAGGACCCTGTGGGTCTCTTCAGCAAACTCTCCTGTGAGGCTGGGAGTCTCTCCCAACACCTCAACCCCCACAGGTGTTTTCAATTAGGGTTTAAAGGATTTATTTTTACGTCCTGGGGCCCTGGGTTGTGAGGTCCGTCCCGCTCCCCAGTTTTGCCTGGTTTATCTGAGCGTGAATGTGGGACTGCCCGGTCTGGCAGCTACCTTGTGTGCTGTGCCCTCCACAGTCCGCCTCCTGCTGGGTCCGCCTCCTTGCCTGGAGTCCTCTCTGCCCGGTACTGGTCTCTGCCCCTGCTACCGGTCTGTATGAATGTTTCTTCTTTAACCGCTTGGTTGTCAGCCTTCCATAGAGTTTGATTTTCTGTCAGTTCTGGTTGTTTCTTGGTTTTAAATAGTCGTTGTCCTTATTTTGGTTGTGGGAGGAGGTGCAGTGTGCCTCTCTGAGCCTCCATCTTGGCCAGAAGTCCTTATTTCTCCTTCACAGTGGATGTACAACATTATACTAGTTTCTGTACAACTCTGTGGTTAGACATTTATATAAACTACAAACTGATATCCCTGATAAACCTAGTACCCATCTGCACCAATTGGCAGTTATTAAAATATTCGTGACCATTTTCCCTATGCTGGACTTTACGTCCCCCTGATAATTCTGTAACGACCAGTTTGTACTACTCAGTCCCTTCAATATTTCCACCGGCCCCCTCACCCCGCTCCCATCTGGCAAACATCAGTCTGTTCCCTGTGTCTATGAGTCTCTTTGTGTTGTGTTCGATCACGTAACTTACAGATTCCACAGAGAAGTGCCATCATCTGGCATTTGCCTCTCTGTGTGACGTGGTTCACTCAGCACAGTACCCTCCCTGCGTGTTGTTGCCAGTGGAGAGATTGCATGCATTTTTGTGGCTGAGTCACAGTGTGTGGTGTAGATGCACCACTTCTCTGTTTTCCCTTCCTCTAGGGAAGGACACTTAGGTTGCTTCCATATCTTTTGTGCATGAGGCTGCAGTGAACATGTGGATGTGGATGTCTTTTCCGTGTAGTGATTTGGGTTTCTTCAGATAAATACCCAGAAGTGGACATGCTGGGTTTGTTTTCAGCTCTGTGTTGTCTGGTGTACACGTGGCTCCCGCAGCTTTGTTGGTTTGTTCGTTTCCATTTTCCTGAAATGCGCTTTGCATTCCTTCACTTGCCGTCTGTGTGTGTCTGTCTGTCTTTCAGGCCGAGTCTCCTGTGGACAGCACAGGTGAGGGTCTTGTTTTCCTATTTAGAGCAATTAATCCATTTTCATGTACAATAAATCCTGATCGACATGTGTTTTTTGCCACTGCAGCATGGGCATTTATATTTTATTGTTCTTGTTGTTCTTAAAGAAGACCCTTTGACATTTGTTGTGGTACTTGTTTGGTGGTGATAAACTCCTTTAGCTTTTCTGGTCTGGGAAGCACTTTATTTTTTTTTTTTTTTGGCGATTTATTTGCCCTTCTTAAATTCAATATCTAAAATATTGACAACTCAGCCCTGGCTAGTGTGGCTCAGTGGATGGCGTGCTGGACTGCAGAGCAAAGGGTGGCCAGTTCAATACCAGTCAGGGCACATGCCTGCCTTGCTGGCCAGGTCCCCAGTAGGGGGCGCACAAGTGCAATCACCCATTGATGTTTCTCTCCCTCTTTCTCCCTCCCTGCCCCTCTCTGTAAAAATTAAGAAAAAATTTACAACTCATTGAAAACATAAACAATATTAAGAAACACTTTGAAGAAGAATAAATGTATATGGTAAATGATTACATCTGTAATGATGCATGTAAACAAAACTGAGAATGCAGAGTAAGAAAAAAAAATAGGAATAAAGGAAACATCTATCACTGGCAAAGATGAAAGCAAATGGTGAGTGTATCAGCCTGAGGATGGGAACACATTCTGTTGTAAAGGTTGAGGGGATGAAAATCAGGACAACTCCTGAAGGATGCTTTTGTAAAAGGTCTCAGTAGTTTTAATGTGCTTACATTCTGACACAGAAATGCCTCCTGTATGAATACAGACACACAGACACACACAGACACACACACACGGATGTTTGTTGTGTGTGGCTTTATGGAAGGGAAAGGACTGGATGTCTCCCAATGCTCCAATAGGTAGAATGCTGGTAACGGTGACCACGGGAATGCTCTCGGTGTCCCAGGCAGTGCCCTGGGACCTACACAGAGATTGTTAGAGATGTGCAAGCCGAGAGCTGGGAGGAGCTGGATGATCTGATCCAAGGGCTTTTATTTGATGCTGTGTTTACAGGGGGGCTGAGTGGGGCCAGACTGCAGCATGGGAGGAGGGCAAGGATGATTTTTTTTTTTAAAGTGTGGGGGTTTGTATGGGGATAGGAGAAGGGTTCATCTCCAGTTCTTCTGGTCTGTTGCCTCAGGGTCCCAGGATGTGAGCTGGGGCAATGGGTTAGGTAAAGAGCTGGGCTGTTCCCAGGGACAGGAGGGTCATTCTGAGCACCGGCCATTACAGCTGGTGTCAGATGTCTATGGGGGGAGGTGGGAGAGGGTTTCGATTAGGCCTCTGACTAGCAAGTGAGTTGAAACAACTGAGTCATGAGCAGTCAGGGGGGTCAGAGAACTGGGCTGAGGGAGAAACATGGATGTGAGGGAGAAACACCGACCGGTTGGCTTCCCATGGGCATCCAGACCGGGGATCGTGCACCAAACATACCTGTGGGCCCTGACCAGGGGTGAAACCCACCACCTATTGCTGCCTGGGACAACACTCCAACCCACTGAGCTACCCACCCAGGGCTGACATGGATTCTTTGGTGAAGTGTGTGTCTAGAATATTGATCACTGAGTACTGAGTTGTCGTTTTCTTCTCATTGAGTTTAAGATTCTTTTGTGTATTCTAACATAAGTGAATTGCAAACATTCTCTCTCAGTCTGTGGCCTGAGCTCTTTTTACAGATATAACACATACACTGATGCACAGGTAGATTTTCCTGGGAGGAGAAATTGGAAGTGACTCACTGTGAAGGTTTCCTGGTGTAGGATTTAGGTGACTGAGGGGCCGGGGAAAAATGTGTCTCATTTAATTTTGTGTATTCTTGAGAGTCTGTTGAATTCTCTTATATGTGTGTGACTGTTTTGAAAGAACACATTATGTAAAACCCCTTCACTCATAAAACCCCTGACAGACCGTCCTCGCATGAGGATTTCAGATCCAGATTCTGACCCTCTTCTCTGGGACCAACCGTGTGCACCTTAGAAATTCCATTCTTGACAAGGGGGACTAGAGGGTGTGGGCACATCCTCCCACTGAAAAAGGCTGAAAATGCAGTGTGTAATAGAAAAGTCACTTCTCCTTCTTTTGTTTTAGATTTTATTTATCTTTAGAGGGGAAGAGAAAAAGAGAGGGAGAGAAATATCAGTGTATGGTTGCTTCTCCTGCTTCTTCTGCTGGGAACTGGCCTGCAACCCAGGCATGTGCCCTGACTGGGAATTGAACCACCATCCTTTAGGTGTGCAGGCCTGCACTCAATCCACTGAGCGACACCAGCCAGGCTGAGAGGTCACTTCTGAAAAGCAACAGAGTGTTGAGGAGATAGGAATGACCACACCCCAGAAGGGAAAGACCCATTTTGGCCTCCACAGAGGGCAGCGCCCTGAGTGAGCAGCGGGGGAGGGTGTGCAAGTTCATTGTCCAGAGCCCAGACATGGACCCAGCACGGTCAGCCCTGAGCTGAGCTCTTCACGTTCCCCCTCATCTGCCTTCTCTTCTATACCTGTCTTCAAAGCTTTTTAAATTAATCATGTGCATATAGATAACAGGCGATTTATATGAGGAATGCATATTCCCTGTAAAAATGATGCAATGTTAAATCCTATAAATGAGAAATTGTCACTAAAGTGAAGGAGTTTGATCATGTGTGCACACTAAAGCCCGAATTGATGCTAATAGGAGTTTTCATCAAAAACAGTAACAGTTACTGGTCTGTTTCTTTCCCTCAGTCTCTCCCTCTCTCAGGTCAATGACCATATCTTCAGGATAGGATTAAAAAGAACAGCCTTTGGGGTAGGAAAGTTTGCTGTGTTTGACTGCAGCTAAAGCTACACTTCCTCTATACTGGGTCCCTTGATGGTGTCAGTTTCTCCTGTGTTGATTTACTGTACACGTTGTTTTGGGCCGTGACGCGCTGTGCAGGCTTGCAGCCCAGGAGCACCAGGCTGAGCCCTGCAGTCTGGGTGAGCAGCAGGGAGACCGTCCAGGGGTGAGAGCCTCTGTGCTGTTCGCACAACCACAACATTGCACAACACCATGTTTCTCAGGGTGCATCACCACCGGTAGGCGGCACATGATCCAATGTAAGTGCGTCACATAAACACACTGGGCACCTCACACTTACACAAAGTTGCGTGTCAATTCTATTTTAACTTAACAATAAAGTTCTAACGGATTTTATGTACAACATTGGCATTCAGTGAAGGATCACTAAAGAGTGTCATGAAGAATATTATAAACACTGACACCCACAGGTCAGATTGTCAAGGGTCACTTCCCACAGTTCGTGACCCCAGGAGCTGTGGGATCCCTGGGCACCCGCAGTGAGGGGCAGAGAGCAGGAGAACAGGAAGCCGACTGGGGGAGGTCTGCGCCCACCAGAGATGGGGACCCAGTCACACAATGATGTAAAAAGTGAAAATGGAATCGACCGCGTAGGAAGCGACACAGGAGACCACCAGCATCACCACAGTGTCAGTGGCTCTGGTCTCTGGAGGATGTGGGTGGCGGCTGTGGGGTGTGAATGTGCTGCAGCCTCTGGTGGTGTCTGTGCAGGTGAAGCGCCGTGGAGACGCTGGGCCAGACCACGAGGACAATGAAAGTGACATCAGGACATGACCACAGGATGGCAGGCACACTCAGGCAGGTGTGGACAGGAGAAACAGAGATGCTCATTACTGAGATGTCCCTCAGGAGCAGAGGGCAGGAGAGAGGGACAATGTCCCTAGTACCCTGGGGAGGAGGTACTCAGCCCTAGGAAAGGACAAAATACTGCCCTTTGCAACAACATGGATGGACCTCAAGAATAGCATGGTAAACTAAGTAAGTCAGTGAGAAAAAGCTAGGAACCCCTTGATGTCTCTCACACGTGGGACATAAACCTGAAACTCAGGGACACAGACAGCAGTGTGGTGGTTCCCAGAGGGAAGGGGGTTGGGGGAGGAGGGGCCTCGTACCTGGTGAGGGAAGGTGGTTTGACTTCGGGTGGGGGGCGCACAGTGCAATGTACAGATCCTGTATCGTAGAAATGTGCACCCGAATCCTACACGATCCTCTTCACCAGTGCACCCCAATACGTTTAATAAGAACACACCCCAATACATTTAATAACAATACTCTAATAATTTAATTAAGAAAACGAGAATAGGTACAATATCTACAGAAACAAACAATAAAACACCCAAAAGATGGAGGCTGTGGGCAGTCCTAGTCCTGAGGCTGAAGCCCCGGCCCCATGAATCCCTCACTGAGCAGAGTCCTGGAGCCACCACAAGGCCTGGGTGACGCTGAAGTCCCTGGGATCCCAGGTCCTGGTGGGTCAATGTACTCTCAAGTGGGAAGGAGAAAATCACTGCAAAGATGACCCAGCTGAGGAATGACCAGGATGGGGATGGCCTCACCCCAACTCTGCTAGGACAGGACAGTCCCCAGGGGAGAGGATGCTGGTCCCCCTGGGAAGGGTGGCCTGGTGACCCTCTCCTGCCGCGGTCTGGCCGCAGCGGGTCAAGGGGTCCCTCAAGGTGAAGGCAGGAGTCGGCGCGGAAATCAGGCAACTACACAGCTCAAGGCAGGTGAAGCTCTGAAGACATTTATTAATTTCATAAGCAAGCTTTTATATTTTCTAAATTGGCAAAGCGTCTGACTTGGTGATTACAGTTGATTATAGAAACGGAAAATCCACAACCCAGATATAAATTTCATCAATCTAACAACTCTTTTGACAATACAAATATTATCATGGAATCGAACATATTGGCCTTAGAGGTGATAAACAACTTAATTATATAAGTAAGGTTTAACAATGACCACACTCTGAGTTAACACCCCTTATAACAATGATTCAATTTTTCTTCATGAGTATGGCAAGTTCTTTTTCCACATGGTTAGTCCACTCCAAACAACATCTTTTGCAGCCTGTGATTAACTGTCTAAGGGTATGGTACAGGAACAGAGGGTATGTCAAATAATTCTGCTTATAGTAATTAATCTATGATGCTTTTGATTGGAACGGTTAGGGGAAGTTTCTTACTTAGATTTATTAGTTATTGAAACATTCTGGGTAAGCACTAGTGGGCAAAGGGGAACTCAGC
>PVKM010044940.1:0-12100 GCA_004027735.1 Carollia perspicillata | reverse complement strand
GTTCCTGCCCTGATGGGTTTCTGTGGCCGGGGAACAAGACGGTGCCTTACTGTGTCAACCACCTCTCTCCCACCCCTGCCACCCCGCCTCCAAGAGTCTGTCTGGATTTCCAGTGTGCAGCTGCAGACCCACTGCCAGCGCCCCCTAATGCTGCTACTACTCTGCCCACCCAGACGTCTGCACAAGGCCATGTCCTAGGGCCCCATCGCTCCACGTGGCCGGCAGTGGTACCTCCCTGGTCCACAGCCCGAACACCAGGAACTGTCTAGTTTGTCAGGCTTAACTCTCAGCACAGGCCCACAAATAAACAGGTGCTGAGAAAGGCTTTTTGCTATAGTAGAAATAATCCGTAGGCGAATGAATAAAAGCACACGGGCTATTATTAAGGCAGTGTTGCCTTTATGTTGTTTCATGACATCCTATTACATATGGCATCCCTGGGTGGGCTGAGGAGAGCCCACTCTCTCGCTGGCCCCTGGACTTTGTCCTGAGCTGGTGAGGGTGGCAGGAAGACAGGGAGCAGAGGCTTCCTAAAAGCCTGGCAAAAAAAAAATGCATAAATCGACCAAATACCTGGGGGAAAACTACTAAATACAATATAATTGACATAATATATAAATATATTATTTAGAGAGAAGACACTACACTTAGGAAACCTGAAATTTTTAGGGAAATAAAGCTGTGAAGGCAGTTTTTGTGCATGCCACACACATCTCAGAACTGCACATGAGCCTCTCAGATCTAAGGGAGCCCGTGGAGGCCGACGTGAAGAGGGCGCCGTGGCCCACCCAGGAGCAGGTGCTGGTAGGGGCGGGAGTTAGCTTCTTGCACGATCGATTGCACACGTG
Organism: Carollia perspicillata; assembly: GCA_004027735.1. Taxonomy (NCBI): domain Eukaryota; kingdom Metazoa; phylum Chordata; class Mammalia; order Chiroptera; family Phyllostomidae; genus Carollia; species Carollia perspicillata. Next base: position 11,252 of record PVKM010044940.1, on the reverse strand, counting down.
AGGAATTCCTTTGGGGGAAATAGCTAAACATAATTTAAGTTGAAACTGTTTATTCAATAAACCTGAATGGCAGGAATTGTTGAGTACTGCCCAGAGGGATGGAGCACGGGGGCGCACAGTCCTGTCCCTAAGCCCGAGGAGGGGCGTGGCTAAGAGGAAGGGGCTGCCCCTTCAGAGAGCCTGGATTTCTCTTCGGAAGCATTGACCTCCTCTCTCTACTTATTTTCTCCTTCTCCTGCCCTCCCCCCATCTTTTCCTTTCGTTCTTTCATCAGACTCAAAGCATTGCATGTTCAGCTCACGATCATTTCTTCTGCTCTGAGACAACTCCAACTTCCTCTCCAAACACCTCTCCCACTTAGCCCCTGTCTGCTGAGCACCTGCTGTGGAGCAGACACGATTCTAGGCGCAGAGGGGTCCTAGGTGGAAGGATAGTGAAGTCCTACTCCTGAAGTTCAGTGAACAGAGAAACATCCAGGTGAACAATGCAGGTGGCCGAGGGAACCTCGGAGCCTACCAAGGGCTGAGGAGAAGGCAGTGCAGAGGTGTTGCCACTTGAAATGACTCTGGACAGAGAAGCAGGTGGCATCTGGCAGATGGAAGGGAGGAGGAAGTGAGATGAGAGGCTGAATTACGAGGACATCGCAGGTACTTGTAGGAGCAAAGGCAAAGGGGCATGAGGCAGGGGTCAGAGAACTACGAGCCATTCAGCGCGATCAGAATCCAGGCCCCACGTGGGCGAGAGTTGAGGGGTGAGGCCGGAGCGGGCTTGGGGTTGGGGAGAATCACTGGAGGTCGCTGGCTGCTGCGCCTCTGTTGTTACCCAGAGACTCTGATGAGAGGGCACGGGCGCCAAGGCCGGGGTCAGACTCGAGCTTGTTCTGCAGGACCCCTGTGGCTGCAGAACAAGAAGTACAGGAGGGCACACCCCTGGGATATTTGGGAGAAGACAGAAGGCATTTTCTGAGCAAACTCTTTCTCAGGTGGGTGCAGAGGAGTCCCAACCTCAGACGAATACGGTTACTGCGAAGAACATTCAAATCTGGAATTCCCTCTGGTGGCTGAAATCTACATTTTTCACAAAGGCGGCCCTGACAAGGACGGTCGGTAAAGAACATTATCGACTGCCTGTGCACGGGGTACTGGCCCAGGATACCAGGTCCACAAGCCGAAATAATTAAACATCAGGCCAGCTGTTATGGGCGATTAGGTCACATTTTTCATTTAGGAGACCACACAACGGAGAGGAGAGAATAGAGAGATAAGACCTGTGTTTGATTTACTGAGTCTGTGCTGCAGATAAAGCCCGGCTTTTTGGAATCCGTCAGGCAATTACTATTTCAGGCTTGGCAAGAACTTGAGTCTGAAAGTAACTATTGGGCTTGTCTTGGCAAGACTCGAAGTCACTGCAGTTGTAAGGCTGTCCCAGGCAGCGGCAGAGAGGAAAGTCAGTGGCAGGAGGAAGCCAGAAACTCCAGAGCCATTAGGAGGGCTGCTGCAGGCCCAGAGCTCTGCGGAGGCCAAGTTTGGCCCTCCCACAACATGTTCTTAGAGAGGGAATGCGGTCAGGGGCTGAAGGCCCGGGGCCTGCTAGTTGGGATCCTGTGGTTCCCTTTCTGGCATCTGTCCTTGTCACTCCTGTGGGCATGGTTTGCACCCCCTGCCTTAGTAGCCTTTCCTGTAAAAGATGAGGAGGGCTGAGCACGCTTATGTTTGGGGGAAAGGAAGAGTGTGACGGGCAGGCTGCCAAATGGTGCTGGTTGAATACACGAGGGGGCAGGCGCATTGCTACGGGCAGGAGGCGCCCTCAGCTTTGATCTCCTCCCTGCCACTCACCTAGCTGCCAGAGTGCCTTTGGTCAAGTCACTTCCCCTGTCTGGGCCTCAGTTTCCATAGCATTAAACCAGGGGGCTGGACTGGATGAGAGGATCCCTAAGGACCCTTCTGGTTCGGACCCTCTATGCTTTTAAGACGACAAGATAAATCGCTGGGAAGATAAATCACTGGGCGGAAGGCAGGCAAGTTTTTCTTTGAATGGAAAAGAGAAAAAGCCTGTGTGCTGCCAGCTGAGGGCCCCCCCCACCCCCAGACTCTGGAGCCAACACTAAGTATGGGGCGGGGAGAGTGGGGCCGTCTGAGGAGACAGCGAGCCCGCGTGTGGTCACTGGCGACACTGGATTGAAACATCTCTTGCTCGAGCTCGTCCACTTAATTGGGAGCTTGCCTTTCCAGCTGTATATTTTTATCCTGTGCCCTGGAACCCAAACCATTAGGTTTGGAGCCAAAGGCTGCTTCTTGTTTAATCGTTAACTGCCTCGGCACCACGGAGCTCGGCCCAGCCGGAAAGTCCTCATCGAGACGCTGCGCCTCTTCGGCGAGTGGGACTCGAGGGAGGATGCGGAGCCGGACGGGAACCCCATCTCTGTCCTCCAACTGTGGAAATAAATCCCCTCCACTGTCTGGCCCACACAAATCCCAGCTCAGCCGGGCCTCTCCTGTGGGGTTACTCTGGTAACAAAACGCCTGAGATCAGCAATTCTTTTCTCCTCTTACCCACTCTCAGTGAGGAGCCAACTGGGCTATTCCTTAGGCTCCACTTTCTGTGTCTGAAATGTGGTTGAAAACTAATATTCCAGATGTTTCCTCATATTTTAAGTGGAACCACAGATTAAGCTTCCTGAAGGAAGGCAGTACGGCACAGTGGAAGGATCGTCTTTGGAGCCTGCCAGACGCCTGAACTGTGGGCTACCTTTCCAAGCTGTGTGGCCTTGAGAAAGGAATGGTTCTTTGAACCTCTTTCCTCGTCGACGGCAATAACAGTTCTAGGATGGAAACAACACTTCTGCTACTCGGGGGCAACCTCCACGAATACAAAGACTTTCTGGTTTGTTCATCCTTATGGTAGCCTAGGGCTAACACACAGTGGCTTTCTCAATCAATCCACATGGAGTCCATGATTAAAAACCACACGGGATTTGGAGGAGACTGAGAAGATTCAAGACGTGAAGTGCCACCCTGGCCAGGTGGCTCAGCTGGTGGGGGCATCATCCCGTACACCAAAAGGCTGCAGGTTTGATTCGGGGCATGTACGGGAAGCAACCGATTGATGTTTCTTCCTCTCTCTCTAAAATCAATAAACATATCCTTGGGTGAGATTAAAAAAAAAAACTTCAAGGGACTCACTCACAGAGGGGGTGAGGGGAACCCCCGTTTTAGAAAAAGACGTGAAGTGCCTCACCTTTGCACTTGGGAAGTCGGAAGCTCTTGGAGACACATTTCTTCTACCTGAGCGATGTGGACGCTCAAAGAAGAATACCAACCCTTGGTTATGCCCAAGGACTTCACTGGAGTAATGAAGAGAAAAGATAGGCACTTAGAAAGCTCTTTCATTTGTGGATATTTCCTAATAAATTCAGTGCTGACCCTCAAGCTCCTGCAGAAGCTCACTCTCTGGCAATGGAAAAAAACCCCAATCAGATACAGAGCCAGTGATGTCACTGACGGTGGTAGGAGATCCTTCAGTAATACCAATGGCTTCCTGGCCTTAGGGCCTTCCAAGAAGATTCACAAAACTAGACCCGGGCATGGAAACCAGATTTTCAAGGGCCCCTGGTACAATGGCCTATTGTTCCAGGATGGAAACAACTCAGAACAAAATGATGAGTGGGATTTTCCTTGCACTGGCCACAATACATATGTTTGTTCAAGAAAAAAAAGTTGGAGCAAGAAGACATGGACGTCTGCTGCTAAAGAAAAGCCTGTTTGTGCCAGCCACAGTGGTGAGATTGTTCAGGGAGTTCATCTTGAAAGTCCAATTACCCCAACAGCATGGCAAGGTCAGTGTCATTTTGGGGTGTGCCAACACTCCAGCCTAGTAAGTACCAGATGTGAATCACACAGGGTGTCTGCCTGAGAAAGAACTGGCAGCCACTGAACTTGCTGGCCCACCTGGGCTGACACCAACTTTCTCCTTGTTCCCGTTCATTTCCTGGGCCAGACCTGTCTAATGGAAACCTCCACAGACACCAAGGAACCTGAAAGTGTAGCATCCTGGACTTGGATCTGGATCTCCTGTTCCTAGGGGGGTGATTCAGGAAGAACACCTCTTAATGATGCCCCAGGCCCCACATGTAAGGAGTAAGAGACGAAAAGATACCTTGTTTTGATTCTAACAGAACTGCCAGAAATTACAAGAGTCTAAAGAAGTACAAGTCTTATAAGGCTGACTCGTAAAGTGACCTATTTACCCTTACACTTGACTTAAAAATGTATCTTGTAAACACATGATGCCAAGTTCCCTTCTGCCCAGTATTTCCGGAGGACTTAAGAGCAGTAATTTACCTACAAGTCCTTCAAGCAGCCTAGAAATTAGTATGTGCTGATTTTTCCAAACAGTGAATAATATGTCCTAATATGGATTTAAAAAACAAGTATCTAGACTTCCAGTCAAGATGGAGAAGTAGGTAGATATACTTTGCCTCCTTGCACAACCAAAAGACAGACAACAAATTTAGAAACAAAAAATAACCAGACCTGCCAGAAAATCAAACTGTATGGAAATCCAACAAACAAGGAGTTAAAAGAAGAAACATTCATCCAGATTGGTAGGAGGGGTGGAGATAGGCAGCTGGGGTGGAGAGGACTCACGGCAAGGCTGTGGCTAGCAGAGAGAGCGGTCCCACAGTTGTGTGCAGATAAACCAGGAGGAACAACCCGGGAGAAAGACAGATTGCACAACCTAGGGTTCCAGCATGGGAAAATAAAGCCTCAAACCTCTGATTGAAAATACCTGTGGGGATTGAGGTGGCAGTAGAAGGAACTCCCAGCCTCACAGAGTTCGTTGGAGAGACCCACAGGGTCCTAGAATGTACACAAACCCACCCACCAAGGAATCAGCATCAGAAGGGCCCAATTTGCGGGTAGCAGGGAAAGTGACTGAAAGCTGGCAGAGAGATGAGCTATGGGCATTGTTCTTTCTCAGACCCCTCCCCCTCATAAAGCACCACAACACAGTGACGTGGGTTGCTGATGAACACCTAAGGCTCGGCCCCTTATAAGTAACAGGCACATTGAGACAAAAAAATAATGGCCCAAATGAAAGAAAAGATCAAAGCTCCAGAAAAAAATACAACTAAATGATGAAGAGATATCCAACCTATCAGATGCACAGTTCAAAACACTGGTAATCAGGATGTTGATAGAAATTGTTGAGTATGGTCGCAAAATAGAGGAAAAAGTGAAGGCTATGAAAAGTGAAATAAATTAAAATGTACAGGGAACCAACAGTGACAGGAAGGAAACCGGGACTCAAATGAACGATTTGGACCAGAAGGAAGAAATAAACATTCAACCAGAACAGAATGAGAAAAGAAGAATTCAAAAAAATGAGGAGAGGCTTAGGAAACTCTAGGACAACTTTAAATGTTCCAATATCAGAATTATGGGGATGCCAGAAGGAGAAGGGGAAGAGTAAGACATTGAAAACTTATTTGAACAAATAATGAAGGAGAATTTCCTCAATCTGGCAAAGGAAATAGACTTCTAGGAAGTCCAAGGAATTCAGAGAGTCCAAAGAAGTTGGACCCAAGGAAACACACCAAGGCACATCATAATTACATTACCCAAGATTAAAGATAAGGAGAGAATCTTAAAAGCAGCAAGAAAAAAGGAGACAGTTACCTACAAAGGAATTCCTATAAGACTACCAGCTGATTTCTCAAAAGAAACCTTACAGGCAAGAAGGGGCTAGAAAGAAGTATTCACAGTCATGAAAGGAAGGACCTACATCCAAGATTGCTCTATCCAGCAAAGCTATCATTTAGAATGGAAGGGCAGATAAAGTGCTTCCCAGATAAGGTCAAGTTAAAGGAGTTGATTATCACCAGGCCATTATTATATGAAATGTTAAAGGGACTTATCTGAGAAAAAGAAGATTAAAAATACTAACAGTAAAATGACAACAAACTCACAACTACAACAACTGAACCTAAAAAAAACAAAAACAAAAACAAAAATGAACTAAGCAAACAACTAGAACAGGAACAGATTCACAGAGATCACATGGAGGGTTATCAGCAGGGATGGGGAGAGGGGAAGAATGGGGAAAAATGTACAGGGAATAACAAGCATAAATGGTAGGTAGAAAATAGACAGGAGGTGGTTAAGAATAATATGGGAAATGGAGGAGCCAAAGAACTTACATCTACGACCCATGGACTTGAACTAAAGTCGGGAATGATGGTGGGAGGGGGGGTTACAGGGCAGAGGGGAATAAAGAGGGGAAAAAAATAAGAAAACTATAGTAGCATAATCAATAAAACATATTAAAAACCAAAAGAAAAAGCAAATATCTAAAACTTTCACAAACCAAAGGGCTGATCAGAGATCCTAAATATGGACTTTGGAGGATGTAACTCCATGAACCACAGCGAGATCCAATCTTGGAGAGGTACCGCCACATAGAATCTGCAATCTCTGAGGGGGTTCACTACAAAATTTCTTAAAAGAAGTTGATTTTAAATCAATGTTGTAAAGCAAATCTCTGTAAGTGCTGACATGTGGAGCAAGTTAGGCTCTCGGTATAGTACAAACTGAAATAAGAAAAGGGATAGATATACACGTATCACATTCATACACATTCACACAAAATATGTGAAAATAATAATAGTTAATATTTACATGGCATTTACTATCAGGCAGTATTTTAAGTGTTCTGCAAATGTCAACTCATTGATCTTCACAACAACCCTAGGAGTAGGTAAACCATTTTGTGGATGAAGAATCTGAGGCACAGAGAGGTTAAGTAAGTCGAGCAAGGTCACACAGCTAGAAGAGGCAGAACTGAGAACTGAAGTCAATATGGACTACATTAGATTCCACGTTCTTATCTGCTGGGCGACACTGCCACTGCTGATCCAGAAAATCCTCAGAGACCATCTGGAACAAGCCTTCCCTCCTCTTCCTTCTGCTGCCTTCCTCCCAGCCACCTCCCCCAAACACGCACGCAGGCTAGCAGAACTGGGAGTCCTTTTTCTCTCACAGTGTTTGCCACTAGAATGATCTGTTTAGACAGAATGAGACTGAGCTCTTGGGAGGCAGGGCGTGGAGGCCTCTTCCTCTTCCTGTCTCTCACACCCCTAAGTTTTGGTTCACAGCTTAACTTTATGCCTGGGCTTGGGGAGATACTGGTTTCTGAGGGAAGGTTCACATGTAGACCACAGAGAGATCTGAGATGGCCTCCTTCCAGAGTATTCAGAAGACCCTTCAAGATAGGGACTGGTGGGTCACAGATACGGAGGCTCATATGCCTGTAGAGCAGGGTGGGGAGGCTGGAAGTCTGGAAGAAGGGAGAAATGTGATCGCTTTGTTTCCTTCACCCGGCAAACCCACGGCAATTCCCAGAGATAACTGAGAACCAGAACTAGATTCATTAACCTCTGAATTCTTATATTTATTATTACTAACAATATGGATGGCAGTGACTAATTCCTGCCACATGGCCGGGATATGGCTTCCTTATTAAGGTGGTAACCTAAATACTGTTGTTTTTATACGGAAAGCTGCTTTAAGCATAAGCTTTCCCTTAATTTTATACCTTCATCTTTAACCACCGATGTTCTCATTTGTTAGTGTTCACGGCTTCCTTTTCCAAGTTCCCATACGACTACACGGGCCCTCCTGACAAGGGCGTGTGGATCCACGGGAAGCTCTGTTTCCCCCTCGGCGTCCTCCCCTTCCTCTTCAGCCCGTAGCAGGCCGCCGCTCCCCCACAGCGGCTGCTTCGCAATCCAGAACCGCCTTCGGAGGGGTCAGCTCTCCAGCTCCACACTTTGCTCAGAGCGCCCTGTGTATGTGTTTTCCTTGGGGTGCCCTTGGGTAGTGGGGATAACACCCACCCGAGATGGGAACTGTTCTTTTTCAGGGAAAACAAACACATCACAATATTCTCTCATGATATGATGAGGTAGCGAGGCAGGGAGGGACCAGGGCCACACTGGCCATACTGCGGCCCATCTGATGCCCACTTCAGGCCCAGCTAGGCGCCTCTAAGGGCCTCCCTGCTGCCTCTCCTGCAAAGGGCAATCTGGGGAGGGATGCTATAGAGTTTACTATTCACGCATTCTCATCTCCCCATACCAGTTCTCTCAAAATATTCCCACTACTTCTCCATAATCCCTCATTATCCTGGAATGAATGGCAGGGGCGGGTAGAACATTCTGGATATTTTTTCCATCTTGAAAATTTTGAAAGATAGTTGCAAGTCAGTGAAAAACTACCTAATTCCCCCATAAACATTCTCACACAGCCCAAGGTTAGTTTCTTCTTCATTGCTAAACCCAGGACTGAAAGAAGCGTTACTCCTTATGGGAGGGGAGGAGGCTGGTGGAGGGGGGGAATCAACCCTTGTTTGTGTTAGGAGTCATGGACTCCAAAAGGGAACACGATTCCATGCTGACAACACTCAGAGGATGGGACAGACAGGTCCTCAGCGTCTCTGCCAGGGGAGCCACAAGGCCGGGAAGAGGGGGCACACATTATACGCCCCCAACCTACTTCTACTTTGGTACACAAACTTTATAAAGTATAATGTTGCCAGATTCCGGTGCATAAAAAAAGTAGCTGAAAAAAACTCCAACCATAAATAATGCCAAGTAATAAAGGAGGTGAATGTTTCTGTTATTAGATTCTTTCATTGTATAAATCTGTTTAATAAGCTGGCTAGGAATCACTGATAGAAAACAGACTGAGTGTGGTGTTACAGACCAGCCCACTCTAAAAGGCCGGTGTGGGAGCTCGTGCCAAGTTATATTTTTCTGTTCTTAACCAATGCGACTTAAAATATAATTATTGTTTCCTTGTTCAAAAATGGAAAATGTCTTAGGAGGCTGTGTGTAGAGGGGGTAGAAGGCGTGCTCAGTGTCAGAGACCCCCCCTCCCACCACAGCCACTCATTTGAACTCACTTTGCTGTCTTTACAGATCACACTGCTTTCTGTCTTACTTGCCGAGGGGCTGGGGTCTGTGTATGACTCCTACTTTTTAGAGGCCTATTTCTCAACATTTATATGCGTGTGTTTAGAAAAATCCCTCTAAATATCCTCCTTTTGACCCAAGAGCCATGGCAACCACTTCGGCTAAAGAAACTCACTGAACACTAAGGGGGTGGGGAGGGGGTGTGAGGGGATGGGGGGCGGATGGAACGGAGGTCTCCGGGGTCGCATTCATCTTCCAACACTATGGTTTATAACGGCTTGTTGATGTTTTCCTGGGATTGGTTCCTATCATCATGATGGGCTGTAAAATGAAATGCCATCAGCTCGCCAAGGGCTGCAGTGGAAATATTTACCAAATGGCATAAACAACAACACCGGGAGTCCCCGCGTACTCGGTCACGCTCTCGGGGCTTGGCCAGTGGTAGCCACGCTGCTGTTTATAGCACTGTGACCCATAAACTTCGCCGCCTGGCCCGTCTAGTTTCTGACCCTGGTTCCCCGGCCCCTTTTCAGAAGGCCCACACACAGCTAAATAGATAAAACAGATGGTAATTGGATGAGACAGATTCTTTATCTGACCAACTCAACTCGTGTTTGGAAACTTGAAGTCTCAACAGCACATGGGGACACCGTCTGGAGCCGTGCACAGAGCTGTGTCACACTGGTGACCACGCAGTGGACTCCTCGCTCTGTGCTTCACGCAGGCCGCGTGGACGTGCCTAATGGAAGGGGTTCCCAAAAGTGAGTTAAAGTGGAAAGTAAATGCTTTCAATTTGGATATTTTCCAGTAAGTTGCCCATTAAGTCCTTAGTCAGGAACATAACCCCTTCTAGAACACTATTTGGAAAAGAGAAAAAAATAATTCAACACAGAGCACTTGGGATGTGAAATTAGAGGCCTTTCTGTAGTTTCTGGGATTGATATAGCTCCTCTGGTTCTGAATACTAATTTTTTTTAAATCCTCACCTGAGGATATGTTTACTGACTTGAGAGAAACATTGATCGGCTGCCTCCCGTACGTGCCCTGACCTGGAACCAAACCCGCAACATTTTGGGGTAAGGGATGATGCTCCAACCAACTGAGCTACCTGGCCAGGGCTGAATATGAATGTTTTTTGGACAAAATCCCATTGAGGGAGATTGGGATTGTCATTATTTGACACGGGTAGATCCCAAACACAGAGGATGAAGTTTAAAAGGGGCCATTTAGTACTGTAAACGTGAGGGCTAACGTTAACAATATTGTATTGTATATCTGAAAGTTGCTGAGAGAGATCTTAAAAGTTCTTACAGAAGGGGAAAAATCGTAACTAGGTGAGGCGATGGATTCAATTAATCCATTGTGGCAATCATTTCACAATACATGCATACATCAAATCATTATGCTGTACATCTTACACTTACACAATATTATATGTCAATTACAACACAATAAAACTGGGAGAAAACTAGAAAAAGCCACCTGTATGTGACCAGAGGCAAAAGGAAGTTAAGCCAACCCTTATAATGGGAAACAAAATGGGAGAAAGAAGACACATTACATTTCTCTCTGAGATTACTCTCCAGTAAATGCTAATAGAAGTGGAGGGGAAAAAATGGGGAAAACTTCACGTCTTTTTGTTTCCCAAAAAGCAAACTAAAAACTGACACAAAATTTTCCTTCTGGGAACAGTCTTGGAGGAATTGGGTGGCCGAGGTAGAGGGTACTCTTCGTGACTGTGGGACGGGAACCGACACCCAGCGAGTGCCAACCCGAGCTCCACGCTGTGCGGGGCCTTCCCCTCACCCCTGCTCTTCTGACTTAGTGGCTTATGGGGAAAGAAGTATAAAAACAAAACCTCAAGGACTCAGCAGCGAATGGCCCTCTGATGGACGTTGTCCACCCTCTGTGAGAGTCACAGAAACGAGGGAAACTGGCCTGGAGGCTCTGGTGCCACATTGGGGTGGAGACCCAGAGTGTTCCTAGAAAGAACTGACACCAGGAAATACCAATTAGAAAGAACTGCTCTACTTAAGCCTGGGGAGAAAATCCAAAGTTCCACCAGGAGATGATGAAGCCTTGGCCAGGTAGCTCAGATGGTTAGAGCACCATCCCAACACGCCAAGGTTGCAAATTTGATCCCCAGTCAGGGCACATACAAGAATCTACCAAGGAATGCATAAATGAGTGAAACAACAAATCGATGTCTCTCTCCCTTTCTCTCTTCCTCTTTCTTCCTAGAGAATCAATAAAAAAGAAAAAAAGATGATTAATAATAGTG